>JADKXX010008091.1:0-175000 GCA_017310255.1 Butorides virescens | reverse complement strand
TGAATAGTATTTTGGAATACTTAAAAGAAAAAAAAAAGAAAAAAGAAAGAACAATTCAGTTGACGTCAGTGTGGAGTTTAAATTTACTCTGTAATAACTTTATGGCAGTTCTTTGTTAAAAAAGGTGGCTTTTAGCAGATTGTAGTTAATTTTACATTGATTAATGAAAAAGGAAACTTTGTTAATCTGTGAAGAAAACACCTGCCTTTTGTCCAGCCTGTATAGGTGGATGAACACGGATCACTAAGGTAAAAGAATGCAACAGACGTTCATATTGTTTCAGAGATGTGTATAATGCTTCCATATTTTAATCAGAGCTGCTGATTTCATTTTATAAGTAGTCTAAATGCATCTGTATTAGATCAACACTAATAAAAATACTGATTTTTACTTTAATTAGAAGAGTTAGGCAAAATTAAGATGGGAGGGTTTATGAATCAGAAGCATTACATTAATGTATGTACACATCCATAGATGACATGTCACTGAGTCACCGTTGTATTTTTAATTGCTCTATTTACTGATAAAAGAAAAATGCACACTGGAGTTCTAGTATCTTTAGACTACTAAACCCATAACTTTTGCATTTTTATTAGCCACAACATTATAGAAGCTAAAACAGAATCATAGTTTTGGAGGATATTGAAATTGTGTGATTTTTAAATCCTGTACATCTACCTCTTGGCATCTCATGATTTATTCAGTTTACTCCAAAAACATTCCTGTAAATCTCTCGAGTTTATAGGTGATAGAGTAGTTTCTGGTTGATGCACACACAAATACACACATATGCACATCTGGGGGCCACAGATACTTTTAAAATTGGACCTAAAACTGGAGGAATCTTAAAAGAATTTTATTTGTTTTATTTATTGATTGAGGAGGGTGGAAGTACACTGGTTATTAGGTTAAACAACAGTAATGACCTATTTTCTCTTCTGGTTAGAATTACATCATGATATTCTACTGCTTCCTGCATTTTTTTAATTCCTATTTACTATAAATGTAATGGGAATACACAAGCGTGCTGACAGCTTTTTTTTAATTGTTGTGCAAGTGCAAATTATCTGGATTTAAAATACAGAATCTAGCGAAGGTAAGAGCTGCTTCAGCTACAGGTAGGCTAACGGAGCAAGCATTTTAATAGAAGTGAAAGAAAGTATCTGCAAACAATGTGGGATATAAATCATATTAAGTGTGCTGGGTCAGCTGGGTTTAGAGACTGTTATCTGCAGGTCTGTATTTCCCCTTTTCCTTCGCATAACTGGACATAGACCGGTTGCATGTTGCTTTCTCAGTAATCAGTAAGCCTCCTTTCATACATCAGTTTCTACAAATCGGGTACCCAGAAAATGCGTTCTGAATATTTTTGCATTCAAACTTTGTGGTTCTGCATCGTCTCCTTTTCCGGGGAAGCATGTATGTTGTATGTGTCATGCCAGTGTTTGCTTTCAGTAGAAGGAGAATCAGTTTGGAGTAGGGGTAAAGGCATTGTCCTGGCACACAGCTCATGCTATACAGACTGCAATGTCCTGCTAACCAGGGCTGGCTGAGTTTGAGTTTGGGCTTGCTCATTAATGGATTTCAGTCCACCAATAACATTTATAAAAATAAAAATTATTTTGCTGTGAACTCCGGAGCTCCCTATGCTTTGCAATGTTTACTTTTAATCTGTGTTTTTTCTATAATAGTCTTTAGAGTCAAAGACAATCTGTGTTAGATATAGACATACCAGTATGTGGTGAGAAATTTTTGTCTGAAAATGAAGAAATACCACAAATTAAAACCTTTGGAGATATCTCGAGTAATTAAGTTCCCATGCCTACATAATCTATTTTTGCAACACTTAATTTATATGTTCTTGAGTAATTAAAATGTGTATGTCCTTTGTAAAATTATTTTATCGAGTGTATTCAAAGAAACAGAAGCTTTAAACTTGCAGCTATTCTAATCGGGGAAATTAATTTCCTGGGTTCCCCATGTCAGTGAGTAGAGAGTGCTTTTGGTTGTTTCTGTTTGATGCTAAATATACCCATACTTAGTAAATGCGTTATAGTAAGCGCAGCATCGGTGACCCGAGATGTTGATATCATCACTATAGAGCTAGAGAAACACCGGCTGTAAATTCAGAGGACCCTCAGTGACATCAGTAAAACTGAGAGATGAATTTGGTCCCGCGTGGATATAACAGGTGATATCCCTGGCGTAAATACCAAAGTCAGTTATTTACCATCAGCCCGGTGCATTTTCAGTAAATTCTGTTTTCCTAGTGATCACTTACCAAACGATTTCTCTTCGTTCCTTTTGCTTGAGGAAGAATGTAGCCTGTCCTGGATGTTATCACCTTCCAACTCTGAAACCGAGATGGGGGAGGGAAGGGAAAAGGAGCACCGCACCGTTAATACAACGTTTGCTCCCGCAATGGTTTTGCATTACCTCCCACTGAGCAAAGCGTGGAGTAGCATTAGTGTTGCCCTGTCTGCTTGATCACTTTGGCGAGAGGAAAATTCCTCAATAGCAGACTATGCTGCATATCATGTCAGGAAGTTAAAAATATGCCACGGTTCTAAACCTCTCTTTCAGATTATATTTTACTGTAACCAACCAGGATCAGGCTCTCCATCAAATGGCACTGGGAAATATCGCTCGCTGCAACTCTACTGACAGCCTGAGCAAGCATGCATTTGCTTGAGATAGCAAAAACGCGCACTGGTGTGCAGCTTGGAAAGGTGCTTGCTTTTGTTTCTGTAGTTCATGCAGAGAACCGGTGGATTATCTGTATTATGGCAATAGAGAGATTGCAGATAATTTTTCCAGATGTCTCACAACAGTCTGACCAAATACTAGAGTGCAAAATGGGGGATGGGCAAATGGACAAAAGGTGCTTTGAAAAATTTTGTTCAGGACTAATAAGTATTGGTATTTCTAGATTACATTATCAAAACAATTGTATTTGCTGCCAAATTATTATCATTTTCAGTTGCAATTGATTTGGGAAATATAAATGCATTTTTAACTTCGACACGTTTGATAATATTGCAATGATTTAGACTGCAACTCCGTACTATATTTGGAGCTGAGTGAAGAGGCAGCATCATTAGCTGCCATAGATAAAATACCTTGTAGAGATATAACTGTATGCAGCCCGTGGAATATAAAATAAGAGTAATGACTGTGCTTGGAATGGAAAACACTGAGCTGACAGGAACATGGTTTTAAGTGCGGACCTGCAAAATTAGTGCATGGCAATAATGCAGGGCATTGACAAATTGAAAAAAAATCGATAAAAAAGATCTTGAGTCAGAAGGCGCATGTCTGCACCAGCTCTGGTCTGCTTTGGAGCATGACTTGGCACTGGAAAAAATAATGTAGTTTGTCAGTCTCCAGTTCACTGTCTCGTTCTGTTATCGGCTGCATTCGTTAGTAGGCTAAGTAATGATTCACACTATCTGTGTGGTTCTCTGCGTTGCTGGAAACGCAAAGCAATTTTGACTGAGCGAATTCCTGTCCTTCTGAGAAAGAGGATGAGAGAGACCATGAAGAACTCCTAGCCCTTGATAAAACAATGTTTGGTGTGTGGCATCCAAAACCTTAACAGGGAAAGTAGAGCATCTCCAAAACTTTCTTGTGAAATATGTTGTTACATGTGTTCCTCCTTGGTTATTCATCTTTAATTAGGGATTAGGAGGAGGAGGAGGAGGATTTTTACTATAAAATAATGCCAGTTGCCTCCTTCTCTTGAAGAGGGGTTCCCCATGATGTGCTTAGTGGTATGAGATGGTGGTGCTT
Source organism: Butorides virescens (assembly GCA_017310255.1). Lineage (NCBI taxonomy): Eukaryota > Metazoa > Chordata > Aves > Pelecaniformes > Ardeidae > Butorides > Butorides virescens. The sequence goes on along the minus strand of JADKXX010008091.1, from coordinate 171,211 downwards.
GCTCACCTCACTGATGAGTCTGAACTCCAGGTAGCCTCACTATCAGTCTTCTCATAGTGGGAAAGCTTCCAAAGCAGCAGAGGTTATGAGCTCTTCTACTTCTTTATTTCAGAGGTGAAATTCTGAGTCCTTTGAGTGGTGCATGCTGATGCAATATTTAGTACCATGCAAAATAGGGACAAGCAGCCAATTTTTCTTCAGCATCACTTCAACCACTGGTCTGCATCTCCACTACCGTTACAGTGAGAATTTTCTTCCTTCGTCTCGTGGAATCACAACCTTCATTAAAGGAAAGAAACAGATGAAAAAATCTGTCCCCATATGTATTTGTGCTTTCATGCACATAAAATGTATTACAGAGCTAATAATGCCCTTGTGTATATGCACGACTGCCAAATCCGTGAAATCTAGCCCTCTCCAGATAGAAACCTAGGTGCAATAGGGGTTAATGTTTCCCACAGCTGGCTTTGAAAAGAAAAAATTTGTGTTATGTGAAAGCATTACACTTGAGTCTTAGCTGAAAATGAATAGAAGCCACTGGAATTTTTTAGGGTAACGTCAACAAGGCTAGAGATAGGTACAATAAGAGATACCTGAACTGTTTGTTAGGAGACTCTACAGATTCCAAGACGGTCTTGTATATTTAGAAGAGATAGTATTATTGAAATGTATATATCCTTGTAGGTAGTTTCTAAGAATGTTGCTTGTGTGTACAAAAACAGTTATGAAATTCTGCTTTATGTTTTTTTTAAAAAATCCCAAAGTGCCACTCATGATTAGTTTGTGTCTTAAAGCTGCTTTAAGCAGTTTACAAAAAAACCCCAAACCACCAAAACTGCAAACCAGAATTACCTTTGTGTAAAAGTAAGACTACAACTACATTATGAAAGGAAGATAAAAGGGAAGACAGGAAGACAGTGTTGCTATATGGTCAGAGAGAATCTTTTGTTGTTGTCTTTAAACAGGAATTTCAGTATATTCAGAAGCTTCAGTTCTATTTATTTTGTAAGTGTAAATTTCCCGAGTTTCTATGGTGAATATTTTCTTGTAACACTATTTGGCTTCAAGGTACTGAACCTTACTGATGAATTTTGTGTAAGACTATAGTATAATCAAGTGCTGGTTGTTTATTACTAGTCGTAGTGTTTAAAATAAAACAAAACCCCGCCAAAGGGTGTTGGAAATACAAATCCTACTGGGGTCCAATGGAGATTTGTGGTCTTAAGTGCCTTGATGCTTCCCTGTAACTATTAGTGATTCCCCTGGAATCTTGTTCTCCCGTCAGTAAACCCCATACCGCACACATCCCGTTTGTGTATGCATACACAGTTCTTCACAGTGTTTTTTTACACGCTGGATTCCAGAACATATCAGAGTTGAATACAGCAGGGAAGAGAATTGTGCATAATGGTCAGTGAAGCACTCTTCTTGCTAACAGAGCTAAGAAAAATATTAGGAAAGAGAAGGGTTGTTTTCAGATAGGAGTGGTAATTATGGAGTCAGTGAAGCAGAGGTACAAGCAAGCAGTTTGGAAAGGAAGAAGGTGCAGAGAAGGCTTCTGGGTCATAGAGGGAAAAATTCCTGAAGATTCTGTAAAAGTGGAAAGAACAATTTGGGATCAACTGATTATGTCAGTGGAAAAAAAGCTTTGAAAATGAGAGATGATTTTAACTGATGTTTGAAAGAACTAGAAAGGCTTATGGTTTTGTGAGGAAGCATGAAACCCAATCCTTGTCGTTATTTAAAATAAATGTTTAACGTAGGATTTTAGAATAGAAGATGGGTTTTTCCCCTGCCCCAAACCAGGAAGATTCCCTAGCAGTGAGTGTGCAATAGATCAAAACTTCCAAAACCTCTGCTTGCTTTCCACTGTACATTTTGACTGCAGAACCTTTGCAGTAACGGAGTTTTCAGGTTTTTAATTGTGGTAGGGATGGCATCATTGATGTTCCTCAGATCCCTTTAAACATCCCTGCTCTAAAGCTTTGGTGACTTCACAGCTGGCGAACATTTTGCCTATGCTGTTCGTGTTGCTGAGTAAATACAAAGCAGCAACACGTTGCCTACATTGGTCTGCAGCTTAAGTACCTATCTCCCCCCTTCCCCACCCCAGAAATGCAGAAGTACCGGCTGAGTGGGTCTGAATGTAAGGTGAGAACATCGCTTCCACAGTAACGATACTGCGTGGAAAAAGCTCTGCAGGTGTTCTTACGATAGCAAAGCTGGTCATTTAGGGAACGCTTGTATGTCAAGCTAAGCAGAAGTGCGGGCCAGGTTCCCTGCTCGGGTAGCATGCTGACAGTAACTGAACGGCTTTGGCCAGAGGTGGGTTTGGCTGGTGGCTCTCCAAAGCCACGTCCTACGCGATCTCCTCAGCCAGTAGAAGTTTTATGAGTTATGCAATAAAGGATTCAAAACAGAATTAGCTCTGAAAAAAGTCTTGCGAGGAAGTTCTCACTCTTTGTTTACAGGGATGACTTTCATTATTAGTAGTTGTTGAAGGCTCAGGAAAATAAAACTGCTTTGTGATGGTGGATGACAACTGAATTTCGATGAAGGCAAAGTGGTGGCTTATGCAATGACTTGATTTAGCCAGGTAGAACCTTATTAAGTTTTAAAATGTATTTGAACATCTCCATTATACTCCAGCTTATTGTGTTGCAGTAAGATAGCAGAGATGTTCTTGGTTTTAATCTGAACCGTAATAAAATTTGGCTTGAGACAAAGTGATAATTTTTATTGAAACATTCATTTTGAGGGACAGATACATAGATATGTATCTCTAAAGATGAGAGTGAAAAATACTGGGCTTGAAATACCACCATGAATTGTCCTTTTAAGAGAGGTACTAGGCAACAATTACATAACTATTCCTAATTTCTTTTTTATATATTAGAATCATAGAATCATTTAGGCCAGAAAAGACCTTTAAGAGACAATGCACTTTATCTTTAAAACTTCTAAAACAGTAAAAGCCCTACAAAAATTCTGAGATGCTGCAGTTGATAGCTTTGGATTTTTTTTCCCCCCCAAAAGATAAGTACAATCATTGTCCTTTTTATGTTTAATCCCTGCCAAAACATCCCCCAGTTCTCTCGTTTGGATTAATTATTTACAATATCCTATTCTGCAATGTTATGTAACAGTTTATGAAACACTTTATTGCTTTTCCAGAGACTGTTCCCCAGTACGGCTCTTATATCAGAAGTTGATCGATTACAAAATAAGAATTAAAGCACTAGCACGCTCAACCTGTCATTTCTTTTTCTCCTCTATGTGTGTATAAGGATAAAGAAATGTTGTCCATGAATAACAACACTGATCTTTTCTATCACTATGCATCTTGACTTCGTTTCCTTCCATGCGTAAGCCCAGTAGCAAGGCGTGTGCTATGTTTTAACCAGAAGTGCTGCCCGCTTGGTGAAATTCTGCGGACTTTGTACTGCAGGAGGTCAGACTAGATGATCAGACAGGTTCCTTCTGGCCTTAAATCTGATGAATAAATCGTAACCTCATGTGGGAAGGATCTCTCTAAAACTGCCTTATTTGTGCATGCTTGGAATTTCAAAAGTATTTGGGTTTGTGAGAAAGAGAATAACTGAAGAGACTCTGGCTCTATAGAAGTCTCAGCTTGTGCAGATCCTGTCGCCTTTCTACAGAGCTGAACTTCCCGACGGTATTGGGTTTACTATTGCCTAAGGGCATGCAGCCCTTAATGCAAACCCCACAGAGGTAAAGTGGAAATTTTTAGATTAAGTCCACATTATCTGGTGCCATACTGATGTGCAGGCTTAGCACCGTCAGGGTTCAGTGTTCTGGAAGTTAGTAATTTTTAAGATTGTTTGAAGTTCAAACAACAAACAGTGATTCAGAGAGCCATTACTCAGAATTCTGAATGTGCACATATTAATTATTTTTGTCACCTTATACAATTATTTCATACCATGCTTCTACCTTGCTTTTATGAAGTGGACTATCAATTAGCTACATTGGAAAAGTGAAGCAAATACAGTACCTGCTCCTCCAGCTCCAGTAAAAGAAATTACTTTTACTAAACTGCTTTATCATTTGTAACCCTCAGCAATTTCGGGAGGGAAGCAGACTCTTAACAAGAGAAATCAGGACAGTAGGGTATGCAGAGTCAGCAGAGCTAGAGTGCAGGTTATTGCTGGGGTTTGTTTGTTTGTTTTTCTTCTCAATCAAAGTAACTTTTTTTTTTTCCCCATTCAGCCTTCTAAGCTGGAGGTATTACCAGAAAGCTTTTCAGGGGAGCCATTAGCTATGAAAAGGAAGATAAGCTCAGTTACTGATGTGTGTGCTGGGTACTCTGCAAGTGACACTCGGTTCTTGGCTACAGCACAGAATTTGTGTACCCTGAACAACTCGCTCGGGTGGAGCCCTCGTTCTGTTTAAGTCAGTGATACTGGTTTTTACTGTGATACTTGATTTCAGTGGAGCTGGGCTTTCTCTTTTTTTCGTAGTTTCTCTGCATGAAATATGAGAGAAGTAGGAAAGTATTGGCTTCCTCAGGATGTTGTGAATATAGGAGTGGGAGGGAGGCAGGTAAGATGGTAGGGCTGCCCAAACAAATGCAGGAGTTATGTTCAGTATACAACAGCCATTGAATAAAATAAATAAATCCAATCCAGGAATATTTGTGAAAATGCATCACCTCAGCTTCTTTCCTATATCATTCCTTTATTCCTCTGACATCAATGGCTTTTGCTTTGGAATTAGTCCTCTTTAAAATATGTCTATATTAACCACTCCGTCCTGTTCGTGGTGTTCATGCTTGGTTCCGTAGCTTGCAGTCACAGCTTCTAAATGTATTTCTTGACAACGGCTTTGAAGAAATTTTCTTTTCATCCTGATTGTCCCATGCCATAATCACTGAATTGAAAAATAGTTTCTTGTATTAGACCCATTGTCTTTCTATGCTGAATTTCTACTTTTAGACCTTTTTTATGCCATATCTATAAGTTCAATGCTGCCTAACATAAGAGTCCTGATCTCAGATCAAGTTCTAGAGGCCACTCTAGCACGAGCAGTGATAAAATATGTATTTATAAAAGCCTTAGTGTTACTACCTGAGCATTTCTGAAATAAAACTTGTTAGTTTTATCTAACAGGATTCTCACTGGGTATTGTCAGTGTGAGTAAGTTTCTCGCAAGCTGAAGCACTATTCATTGATTACTACTGGAAATTCTTAGAAATGGAGACTTCTGTTATTTTTTTGCCAAGATAGATTATTAAGGGCATAATCATTAGAAGTAGCTGAAGTGTGTTTGCCTGAAAAATATCATCATGATAATGGCAGTAGTTTGTTCAAGTGATGATGTCCCTTGTGTCTGTTCTTTTTAATGTACAGCAGAAGTTAATCAGTCACATGGAAACCAAAAGAGATCAAAGCGAGAGAGCCAGATTCTATTTCTATTATTTTTGATTGTTCTTAAATAAATGCAATTTTCTAACAGGAGACATATCTCCGAGAAAATTAACAGTGTAATTATTACTGAAGCTATAGTTAAGAGACAAAAGGGATGTTGCATAGCTATCACTAAGGATCTTTACTCACTGTTCTGCCTTCCTTCTATTTGTAGTGACTTAAAGCAAAAATGGTCTTGCATGATTTTTCCTTAGATTTTGTTTTCAGTTTTATTTTTCATTGCATCCATTCTGAGTGAGTTGCATGAGATTTCGTGAGACCTAGGTCCACTGAAAACTCTGTGTTCATTCTTAGCTTGGAGGCAACTGTGTGAGGCATTCTGCAGTTAACAGCTCAGAAGACCTGTGAGGAAAGATTTTAAATGGCTGCAGAATAGGTTGGTTTGTTTCTTTGCTTTATTGTATGCATTTAAAAAGCAGGTTTGTACTTTGTGTTGAATGCTTAGCTTTGACTCTTTACCAAGAGAGGGCTGCTTGGTCACTTGCTTATTTTAATCTAGTAGTACTGTTGTAGCTGTGATCATCTATCGATAGAAGTGAAGCAAATTTTTCATAGAAAGCAGTGATATCTTTCACTGGAAGAATTTCAAAAAATAGCGATGGCTTCAGGAATACAGGCACGCTTTAGGCAGAAGCTCTTGCGCCCCAAACCATGTCTTTTGCTCCCAATCATAACAGCTGGTCTACTAAAAGATACTACCTCTTGCCGTATATTTTGCATCTTGACCTAGAAATATATTATTTATTATATTACCAAATAATTTTGTCTGTTAATCACTTTCATGTAGCTGCTTTTATTTAACTGTTAACATCTGGTTTAGTATTCAAAATATCATCTGGACATTTTTAAGTTTAAATGAACCAGTTTCACTGGTTTGTTAGGAAATGCTTGCAACTTGCAGTAATTTTCCTCCTTTTTGGGCTATGCTTCTCTGTATTGAGGCCCTAAGCACTCTCATGCTCCTTGCACTTCAGAAGACTCTGGGACGCCTGCTGATGGATCTTGAGCTGTGTATTATTTAAGGAACTCTAATACAAACCAGCCAGCTAAAAGCCACATCTTTTTCTGCTATGTCACTTAAAATTTGGAATGCTAATTGCACAGAAAATACCTTTCTATAGTTTTTTGAAAGTATGATGTTGTCATTGTAATTATCATCTATTGCTACTGTCATTATAATCATCATTCATTAACAACAGGAAGATCAACTGCATTGTGTGTTTCTGCCATCAGAACTGTAAATAGGATACAGTTGGGTTTGGACTGTTCACAGTAACTTACAGTTAATTCCAGAAGTACATAGTAAGGGTGTGGGAAATGCTAGTAGCTTGGTCTTTCATCTCAATAGCTGTAAGAATCTCTGGTATACAGATATAGACTGTCGTGGTTTAACCCGGCAGCAGCTAAACACCACCCAGCCGCTCGCTCACTCCCCGCCAGTGGGATGGGGAGAGAATCATAAAGAAAAGGTAAAACGTGTGGGTTGAGATAAAGACAATTTAACAGGACAGAAAAGAAAGGGAAAGTAATACTAATGATAAAAGAATATTCAAACCAAGTGATGCACAGTGCAATCGCTCACCGCCCGCTGACCGGTGCCCAGCCAGTTCCTGAGCGGTGGACCCCCAGCCAGCTTTCCCCTGACTCTATACGCTGAGCATGACGCCACACGGTGTGGGATATCCCTGGGGTCAGTTGGGGTCACTTGGAAATCGGGAGTGAAGTTGAGCCTGGGAAGAAGGGAGGGGTGGGGGGAAGGGGTTTTTAAGATTTGATTTTATTTTCTCATTACCCTACTCTGATTTGATTGGTAATAAAATAAACTGATTTCCCCAAGTCAAGCCGGTGTTGCCTGTGACAGTAACTGGTGAGGGATCTCCCTGTCCTTATCTCAACCCACGAGCCTTTTGATATATTTTCTCTCCCTTGTCCAGCTGAGGAGGGCAGTGACAGAGCAGCTTTGGGGGCACCCAGCGTCCAGCCAGGGTCACCCCACCACGCATGATGAAACTGGATCTGATATCTTCAGGTGTTTTCTAATGTAATAAAGTGTTGACTTGAGCACGGATGGTTACAACACCTGAGTATACTGAGCTCACTGCTTTTCTATTCAGAAGCTATTTGTTAAGGCTTCAGCTGATGGGAATGACCAGTTTGGAGAGAGTGGTTGTTTATTTCCTCTTTGCAGTGAGAGCTGGAGTCCCTCTTTTAATAATAGCTCGTTATACAAGACTGTTCAGCCAACCTCTGTCTTTGTCCCTGTTTTAAAAATATATAAAATTGTTCCCACATAGATCTCAGGAGCCACCCGTATTTCTCTTATAGTGTGTGCCTCCCGATACTGCACCTCTGATGGCTGTTTCCCAACTGCCATCCTCGGAATGTCAGCAAACACAACCAACTGCTTTTTTTTCCTTTAGACTTTCAGGTTTAGTGGGTATTTTTTTCCCCTCTCTGCTTGGATTTCTTTCCAAGGGTTCCCTTCCCCCTCTTCTTTAGTTTACAGACTTCTCCAATGCTTTTTCTCCTGTGCTGATTGCAGGAACACCCACCTTTCTGTGGTTTTAGTAGAGCCTTTCATGCTCTTTTCTCTGTACCAGCCCTCTAACCAGATATTTAGGCCAATTATTCTGTTCAGTTTCATTATTCTGCTCCCACAACTACAGTAATAGCCCACTTGAAAGATCACTTGGCTTCTTTTACTGTTGAGACTGCTTGCTAGTTCCCAGAATGGCATCTTCACATCCTGTGATCTTCTGTTTATTTTTTTTTTTTATTCCAGAGTTTTATTTAAATTTAAAAGGGGTGGGGGTTAAAAGGAAAACCACACACACATAAATGTGTGGGGGGGTAAAGAAGCCCAGATATCAAGTACCTGCTTTCAGGAAGGGAAATTCCAATGCTGGCAGTTTGCAGGAGACCCTGACCATCAAATACCGTTATTCAGTACATTTTCCACAACAGGACTATGACTAAAAATCCCACTGAGATTCCCAGAGTAAGTGGTGTCTGCTCTTTGTTTTGCAGTCACACAGAGGGTGAATGTCACCTACAGTTACCAAATGGCACACAGAAAACCTTTACTTTTGTTTTGCCCTTGCACATTCAAATTTGAAGCTTTCACTTCAAAAATCTTTAAGTAAATGTTTTAATAATCTGAGTAGACACTTCACATGATAAATTTCATATCACAGTAATAATGTCTCCCAGATTATAGATACCATTTAAATTTTAAAAAGTCTAACTTTTCTGCCTCATTTCCTCTTTCTTCTTTTTCCCCTCTTGCCTTCTATTTTCATCACTAATATATGAAAGTGTTTGCCCTCTTCACCCTTATCTCTTCTGAATTAAAAGACTGAAGATACGCAGAAATATTTAATGCTTGTTCCTTGTGTGACATTTACCATCAGATGAGAATTTTAAGACTGGATCTGACTTGTTATGTCTTGTTAAACATAGTATATGCAGATTCTGTTGTTCTTAATACTGCAGTTGTTTATCTGAGATGAAAATTGTGCATTGTTGTTGAACAATAGAGTAATCTGTTCCACAAATTTGCATGTAGCTTGTCCATGTCTGTTCCAGCTCTTTTTTTCTCCTTCTGTAATTAATATTTTTTTAATTGTGCAGCAAATTGCAGATGACTCGGGGTAGGGATCTTTTCCCCAAATATTGTATCAAACATTGAAACAGCATGATATACTTCTAAAGAGGAAAACAAACCCAAATGTCTCGTGCCTTTTTCAGTCTTATAAATAGCAAGAATATGCATCTGTGAAGAACTTGCTCATTGCCACGTACGCAGACAGCACGAGCATGTAAACTGCTTAAATCATCAGGTATTTCTTGCCATAGGTTCCTTAATTACCTTAACTTTAAGAAGAAGATTTTAATTTCTGTCCTTGCAACCAAAGAAAATGTGAGCCTGCAACTGCATAAAACATATTCCTGACAATACTGGTGTTAGGTGCAGAAGGGAGGATCAGCCACAGGTAGAAGAGTCCTTTCTACGCGATGCTCTGTGCTGCCATGAGCCGATGCTCTTTCTCAGTCTACTCCCTAATGAACAGGTGCCTTGTGCCACTACGGTTGCCTTTCTTGTTAACAGTTTCAGTAGAGAGGCTAATGATTAAACGGGCACTTCTCAAGGTCAGGGATAAATTACATACCCGGGAGAGCATGAACAGAAATTGCATTGCTATTCTCTGTACTGTATCAATTCAGAAGAAAGAGGACTTCACTTATCAGAGCTGTCAGTCCAGCACCTTCCACAGCCAGTCAGCTCATTTAAAGGAAATACCGAGATTTCTGAATTTCTTTAATTGTTCTTATACACACAATCATATGGTGAAAAGATTCTCTGTAATGAGGGGGCAGTTACAAATCACATATGACAAACTGTTTCTATATTCAGAGGGAAGAACTTTTGCTCATTTATTTTTAGTGATATGGTAAACTAGAAAATAGGATGCAGGCCATGTTTGTACTTCCATGTAAGTGCCAAATAGTTAACTATTTTGTTTGTAAAATATGTTCAGATAAAAGATGAAGCCCTCCATTTCTCTGTATTTCAGAAGCCTGAACTCCTGTTTTCAAATCACAGATATGATGACTGAGAGGTTGTGTACCTCAAATGATTTTGTGGATCTGCATGTACCTTCTCTGAGGCAAGAAGTGATTTATAGAGAGAAGTGAAGATAGGGCCCAAGCCTGGAACCACTCTGTCTTCAGTGGATCATGCTGATTGAGCATATCTGCATTTTCTTAAATGTGATGATTAAAAAAAATTTATATGAGTTATTAAAACGTCTCCTGTGCCCAACAAGCAGATTTTTAAAATCTTTTTCCAATTTAATCCTACTTTTTCTTGGTACATGTCCAAACTACAGGGCCTAAACTTTTAGCTATATAATGAAGTGAATACTTTTGAGGTTATGTTTTTGCACAGATAAAAAAAAAATTTGCTGAGACTATTTACTATGTGAGGTGTATAATCCCAGTTATAGCATATTGTTGTTAAAATATTATTAATTGCGCCAACTATGTTCATCCATTACAGGGAGCCATGCTTGAGTAGGGAAGTACACCTTTCTGATTCGTTCCCATTTGACAGAAATGGTCCCACTATTTTTTCTGATCTGTCTTCGCTTACTGTACCGAACCATTCAGGGATCATTCTTTTTTAAGGTGATGCTATGTACCGCAGTTTCATCCAGCAATTCCTGTACCTAGTGCACATGAGAAAGACAAGTTCTGTTTCAATGTTCCTTATTAAAGAATCTCAACTGAATCCAAACACAGTGAGCAAAAAGACCCTTCTCTTCCCTAATTGATTTTCAGAGCAAGAGCACACCATCTGTAGGCAGCATCCCAAGCCATTGGGATTGCCTATTACTATGACTTGGACTTTTCAGCCTTTCAGGAGACTATATATATACTGATTCTCTGTTTCTAGGCTTAAGTGGAAGAGCTAAATGCCTTGGCACGCTGTCTTTGTACTCTTCCACATTGTTCTTTTGTGGGATTTACTTCAGATCATAATCTACTAGGTCTATGTGTTGTAAAATCTTGTCTCAGTGTAGTGGAGAAGGATGACGGAGAATAAGGAGCTTGCTTTTCAGTAACAGCTAAAGATACATTCTCACTTTCTCTGTTTAGGACTTGTGAGGTACATTCAGGGAACATCCAGCAGGTGGATATTCCCTGAACAAACTGTGGTCCGTGGAGAGCCTGTGCTGGACCACGTTTATCCTGAAGAACTGCAGCCTGCAGAGAAGCTGTGCAAGAGCCATTCTTGAAGGACTGCAGCCCATGGGAAGGACCCACGTTGGGTGTCATGATTTAACCCCAGCCAGCAACTGAGCCCCACACAGCCGCTCACTGACTGCCCCCAGTGGGATGGGGGAGAGAATCAGAAGGGTAAAAGTGAGAAAACTGGTGGGTAGAGATAAAGGCAGTTTAATAGGGAAAGCAAGAGCTGCATGCAAGCAAAGCAAACCCAGGAATCCCTTCCCTGCTTCCCACTGGCAGGCGGGTGCTCAGCCATCCCCAGGACAGCCGGGCTCCATCGCGCGTAATGGTGACTGGGGCAGACAAACGCCATCGCTCCCAACGTCCCCCCCTTCCTCCTCCTTCCCCCAGCTCTATGTGCTCAGCATGACCTCATATGGTGGGGGGTACCCCTGGGGTCATTCAGGGTCAGCTGTCCCGGCCGTGTCCCCCCCAGCTCCTTGTGCCCCCCAGCCCCTCACTGGTGGGGTGGGGTGAGCAGCAGAAACGGCCTTGGCTCTGTGTGAGCCCGGCTCAGCAGGAACGAACCCATCCCGGGGTTATCAGCCCTGTGGCCAGCACAAATCCCAAACTCAGCCCCGTACCAGCTACTGGGAAGAAAATTAACCCTGGTCCAGCCAAAACCAGCACGTTCTGGTGAGTGTGAGGAGGAAGGAGCAGCAGAGAGGAACTGTCACGAACTGACCACAACCCCCCCTTCCCACTGAGCCTGCAATGGATGCCAAGTATTCCTGGCAACACTGATTTAATACATTTGCCAAATGCAATTTTACCTGAGCATTTTTGTGTCCAAGACACCTTTCTGGCAGCATCAGAAAATGACTACAGGTCTCTGACAAGCGAATTAAAATTCCCAGTGAACACAAACTTTTACAAATGATTGATCGGGAGCTGGTTAAATTATTTGTTGTGGCATTAAGCAATCTGCTGATTTAGTCGCTGCACAGAAAATAGCAAGAACTTCTCATTATCCCATTAAAATTGTCCAAAGGTACAGAGTGAGGACAGCTTTCCGGCCCGCATGCCTGCAGTGTGGAGCCAGCGCGGGCTGCCCGGGGCCTTCAGGGGGCACAGCCTGCCCGGGGCCTGCAGGGGAGGCCCTGCCCCGGGGCCTGCAGGGGGCACGGCCTGGCCGGGGCCTGCAGGGGAGGCCCTGCCCCGGGGCCTGGAGGGGGCACAGCCTGCCCGGGGCCTTCAGGGGCACAGCCTGCCCCGGGGCCTGCAGGGGCACAGCCTGCCCCGGGGCTTGCAGGGGGCACAGCCTGCCCCGGGGCCTGCAGGGGGCACAGCCTGCCCCGGGGCCTGCAGGGGGCACAGCCTGCCCGGGACCTGCAGGGGAGGCCCTGCCCCGGGGCCTGCAGGGGAGGAGGCCCTGCCCCGGGGCCTGCAGGGGAGGCCCTACCCCGGCGCGTAGCACCTCCTCCCTCGCCTTTTCCACTGACCTGCGTGCTCCCTGGGCTGGTTTTTGAACTTTTTTCCCTCAGTCCTGTGAGGAAAGCGCTGCCAGGCGGTGTGTTGCCCTCTCTTCCACGCGCCTTCCCAGAGGCGGCACCGGTGCGGCTCGGGGCCCGGCTGTGCCGGCGGTGGGGCCTGTGTGGAGCTGACTGGAGCCGGCCGGAACCGACCGTGCCCGGCCCGGGGCATCCCCGGCTTCTCCTCGCCGAGGCCCCGGCAGCGCCCGCAGCCTGCGCCTGCCACCAGCCCCCTGGACGGGTGGGCCTGATTTCTGGTTTCCTGCAGTTAAAAGGGAGTGCTTGTCCAAGCTAGCGCAGACTTTGAAAGCCTGGGTAGAGAGGAAGGAGCGCAAGCCTTGGGAACGCAGTGTCACGCTGGCTGAGGGTAGCACCGTCAGGAGAACAAGAAGAAGTCATTCCCGATATCTTTGAAGGACCCGTTTTCCCCGTCTCCACACTGTACACAGAAACACCTTGCCTTTGATTATCACCAGGTACCAGTACCTAAGGGGTGGCTACAAGGAAGATGGAGACTCCCTTTTCACAAGGAGTCACGTGGAGAGGACAAGGGGGAATGGACACAAGTTGCTCTTGGGGAGATTCCGACTGGACACAAAAGGGAAATTTTTCCCCATGAGAACAGCCAACCATCAGAATAATCTCACTGGGGAGCGGTTGACTCCGCCACATTGGACACTTTCGAGACACAGCTGGACAGGGTGCTGGGCCGTCTTCTCTAGGCTGGGCTCTTGCCTAGAAAGGTTGGACCGGATGATCCTTGAGGTCCCTTCCAACCTGGGATTCTATGATTCTATAGCTACGCATGCAACTTCCAAATTGTTTTGTAAAAGTTTTATTGTAAGTAGTCAAAAAATTTTAAACCAGGTTGCCTGTAAGGTCATCAGACCAAACATTTCTTTGCCTATTCTTGACATTTGAATTCTTCATGCAAGGAAAATATCCCTGTGTCTCTTTCACAATGTAGGAATCTACTGGAGATCAAAAGCTTACTCATAAAAAAGTAACAACAGAAGTAGCTGAAGCTATAGGATAAGAATAGACATTACCTCAGGTGCCCAGAGAATGTAAAATTTGGCATGGTAAATCAAGAGGCTGGTTAAATTCATTATTTTGTCTGACATCAAACTGCAGTTCCTGTCACCACTTATAAAATAGCAAAACCTTTTGAATTCATTAATGTGATGAAATTGCTCAAAGATACATTAACACAGTCTTTATGGAGAAATTAGGCCTGAATGATAATGACTGAAGCTCTGCTATAAATACGACCATCCCAATACATGCTATTTCTTTAATACATGCTGTGAAAGAGTTCAAGATGCTGAAGATTCAGAGAAATACTAAGGATAGAAATTCTGTTATAAACTTATAATTTACCATAGGAAAAATAGTAATAGTGAAAAATATGATAAAAAAATTGAAAGCAAGCAAGCAAAGAAGAGTTCTCTAGCTTTGCAATTTCCTTATCAGACCCTATTGCCAAACTTCAGCTGAGAGTTTCATGCTGAGGACGTGGGAAAAGACCAGTGTCAGTGAGAAGAAAGAAAAGCTCTTTCACATGTGATGTATTTCAAGACTGGAACTTGGTGCTCCTACCAAATTGGTGAGCTATAGACATAGTTTTGTTATCCCTGGAACCTGCAGAACTACCGGGGGGGGACCAGACGGACACACTGAAAAGCAGAAGATGTAACCCCCCTGCCCTTCCTCAATCACAGTTGTTGTCAGCTGTAATCAATTAATTGAGCTCAACCACACCCATCCTGATAAAGCAAATGCTGAACCTTGTCCTGCAGGATTTAGTGTGGAGCTGAAAGTGATGCTGGCTCTGGTTTGTTCTGTTTATATCTTTAAATTGAATTTAGAAGTGAGGTTTTGGTTGGGTTTTTTTAATATATCCTTGTATATTTTCTTAAGTTTTTGAATAAGTTGGGCTCTTTTGTTTCTGGGGTGATGTAAAGCTAATCTAGATTGGTTTCTGAATGCATTCAAAAGTGTGCTGTGCCTTAATCTGTATTTCCTTCTATACTCTTTTTTTGGGAGTCTCAGTGTGTAAGTAAAGTTTCCTTTGATATTAGTGGCCATAGAGTATTTTGGATGGATCCAATTTGCAGAGCTTTATATTTTATTTTTTTTTTTCCCCTGATAAGGGTTTTGTTTGCTTGGGTAATCTAAGAAATTTCCAAAGGATGTGCAAACAATTAAACCTACATTTGCAGAGCCCTTTTTAAGTGTTATTCTCAGTGGACTTCCCAAGCAAGATGCTCTTTAGCTAGTTTAATTTTTTTTTAAAACTAAGTGTTCATGTTTATAGCTACCCTTGTTAATGCTAGCCATATATATAGACAAAAAAACCAGATTATATTATAAATGCATGCTTATTACCTTAGCTTTACCCATTGCAGAAACAGTTTCCTTAAGACTGAAACCTTATTATCTGTTGTTACGGATCTACCTAACTTTAACAGAAGGTTTGAACAATATTACAGCTTTTGGGATGCTATTTTTTTTTTATTTTGTTTAAGATATTTGACTGTTACCTTGGTTCTTTGTTTACAAAGCTGCTGGTCTTGTTCTAATGTTTTGAAACTTTTCTTTATCCTCTCTTTTTTGCTTTTCTTAGTCCTTTAACAACCTGATTCGTGCTTTGAATATTCTGCCTGGTCAAGTGGTCCTGCCTACCAGATCTGGGGAATATGGCATATTAATATTACATTTGTTGGCTTGGGACAGTCAAATTAGAACAGAAATAACTCATTTCCTGGCTACCATATGAAGGAAAAAGCGTCGAGCGTTTCCAAATGGCTGCGCAGCTGAGTCTTGCTGTGCCGTGGCTGGGTGCTCTCTTCCTTGGTAGCGAAGCCATTGTTTTCAGTGTTTTGGAGGCTTGAAATGATCACGTTAAAGAGCTTTCATAGGAGATCCTTCTGGGTTGCTGGGAGGTGTGGAGGCTTCGTGTGGGTTAAGCAGTCCATGATGATTTACGTTGTCATAGGGGCACGGTCAGTGAAGTGCTGCTCTTTTTACTGTCTCTTGTTTCACGAAAGACTTTTTGTTTAGTCACAGCAGGACTGTAGGAATCCTAGTTTTTAGTCATTACTGTCAGAAATAACTTCCGTTTTTCGTACTGTAGCTCAGTCTTTTTGGTTCTCATCTTAGACAAAATCTTGTTCCTGTTAAAGGTCCAGGAGAGTAGTATCATTCATTTAAATGAACTCAAATTCTCCCCCCTAACCCCCCGCCACCAGTGGAAGTGCTTGTGTAATGTTTTCATACCTGTGTGAGATTTCCTTTCTGTATCTTGTTCTGAAGGACATTCAAAGGCATTCATTCTATTCAGTTTGACAAGTAAGGCATATGAATAGTCTTATCAGTTCAATAATATAAGTGCTGCTCTTTGAAACCAGCTTGGTGAGTGCTATTTCCTATTTCTGGTTTAAGTTTGCTATCTGCCCAAGCTCCTTCAGAACAACAGTCTGGGAAAGTAGGGAATATCAAAGCTGCTTCCAAACACCAGTGCATAATACATGTTACTGACCTTTGGATTGGGAGCAGTGGCCAAATCCCATGTGCTGACAAAGCAATTTTGTTTTGTTTTCGTACTGTTTAATTCATGTTTTGTTGAATTCAAAGAAAACGAATTCACCACTTTGCTAACCATTACGTCCCCCTGTAAAAATACATTTAGAAGAAATACATTCCAGTCTGTGTTTGGTTTTGTTTAGTATGCAGCTACACACACGAAGTTCTCCAGATGCTTTCTACTCCTTTAGTTTTTGCTTTCAATGCTGGTATGTAATAATGTGTTTGTGTTGTCATGGTAATTGAAACTGGAGTTGTCAGAATGTGGAAATCACTTGCATTAGGCTGGCACGTAGAAGCCCGGTTGAAGAACACCGTGCAACCGTGCGATTGGTTTAAGGTTGACGCGGCCAGAGGTTATACAGAGAGAGATGTTCATTCCGTTTGTTTAATTGGTATCTAAGAAGCTTTCCAGGTATTGAGATTACGGAGCGTTGTCTCTTCATGTGCTGAAATATCCACTTCAGGCTATTTACACAGACTGTTGTAACGTGTGGGGGGTTTTGGACTTGATGCCGCAGTCCTATGTGTGACCAGATTTCATTCTCATTTCCTAAGTTCAGAGGTGCTTGCAATGAGGTTTGGTGTTTGGTTGATGCACCTGAAGGTCCGAAAGGGAAAGAGGAGGGTTTTGGAAGAGGGGTGCGCAGTTGTTACTACCCTTTGAGGATGGGGGATCCTGTGAGAAGGGTAAAATGGGACAGGGCCATAAGTGGTTCTGTTTGGCTTAGAGAGTGTTATGAGCTCAAAGTTTGAGGAAAAGTTACTTTAAATCTTGGCATATATAACAGCTTTAACAGGATTTGATGAAATTACATTTTCAGCTAATTTTATGTTTTATGACTATTTTAAGATAAGCAAGTAAGTGAAAAAAAGTCTGGAAGAAACTGGAAGAAATTAAGAAATTGTCTTAAATACAGAATCTGTTATAACTAACCCATTTCTGAGAGACATGTTTCTAACCAGTTTCCAAAGCTATCTAGGGGTTGTCTGTTTTCCTTGCACATCTGTCTTTACCTCTGCAAAGTTTTTTTTTTTTTTAATATCTAACTCAAATCTCCATTTCTGGAATATTTGCCATATTTCTGTTGTGTTAAAGCAATGGGCTTTTGAAGTGTTTTCTAGAATAAGTTTCAATATTTCAGTCTTTTCGTGTAGATTTTTTCTTTTCTAAACTGCTGCTCTTCTAAATTAACTACACTTTATTTTTAACCTGCAGGCAGTGTCCACAACTAAACAGTAATCCCTTTAAGGCCTTATCGAAAGCAAGTAAAGCAAAAAGATAATTTCAGGTGGCATTCAGGGCATGCTTTATTCTGTCTGTAAGGCTTCCAGTATGATACCTGCTTTTATTTGCAATAGCTTTGTAGATTCAGGTTTAGCTTCTGATCCAGATCCTTTAGTGCAGAACTGTTGCGCCGTTTCTCAACCTACATTTCTGCAGCTGATTATTTCTGAAAGTAAGAAATAATGTACCTATCCTCGAATCACAGACAATCTTTTGCAAACCATTTCTACCAAGATCTTTTTGGACTCTAATTGTGTCCCCCAGTGTGCCTGCAGACCTTCCTGGCTTAGACCTACCTTCAGACCTTATGGGAGCAGCCTCTCTTCTGTCATCAAGATTAATGATGAAAATAACGAATAGTCCTGGATTCGGTGCTGACCAAGAACTCCACCTCATGCCTTTTGCCTTGTAGACAGTGAATCACTGACAGCCATAGTATCATTTTTTTTCTATAGCCATTTACCCTGTAGTAGTATTTTTTTAGATGATGTTTCTTGTTTAGACCAGGATACAGAATTGTGTGATGATGCCAAACGTCTTTTGAGAATCCTGAAATGCGGCACCAGTTACTTCCCATGCTGGGAGGCTTGTTACCTCGTTATGCCCTGCTCCTGATGAATCCCTGCTCAGTTACTCATTTCCTGGTTTTCTTTCAGGTGACTTATGAACTGGGGAAGTAAAGAAAGTTAAAGTAACTAGGCTCTAACTTCCTCCTCCTTTTAAGGCAGGCATTATTTTTGCTCTTTTAAAGGCTTTTGTACCCACATCCATCCATCATGCGCTTTCAGAAATAATTCTAATGATAACAGCTTTCAAGCAGTAACAGCTCTGATATTCATCTGCTTCTCTAAGACTTTGGGCAAGTTTAATATGGCATGGCTGATTAGGAATGATTTGACCTACATATCTTTCCTAATCTTTTATTTCTGTGTTCTGTCCTGATATTGTCCCACTTTTTTTTTTTTAGTAGCTTTTAATTGTGGAAACCAGTTGATTACAATTGAGCTTCTTAGTAACAACTGTCAATAAAGCAATAAACACTTCAGGCTTCTTGGCACCATATGTCAATAGCTTGCTTTTGCCTTCAAGCTGCTGACCAAAGAGTTTTCCTTGATCCTCCTCTTACTCTGAAGTGTATTTGTAGAATTTCTTGTCCTTTGTCTCTTGTTAATTATACCTCAATTCATTTGTTCACTTTTCTGGCGCTGCCTTTGCGTGCTCATGCTATTCTTTTATACTTGTATCTGACAGTTTCCCCCTTCAGATGCTTACATCTTGTGCTTGAAGTCAATGAAGAAATTAATTTCTAGCCAAGATGACTAAAACTTAAAATACTTGTATCCTTCCTTTGTATTGGGGCAGTCAACCTTGCCTTTTTCCTTTATTTTCCTTTTTGTTAAGGAAAAAAAAAGCTGCCTCTTCTTGATTTCTTTTTTTCCATATGTCTGTCTCGGGCAATCTTGTCTGTCAGTTCTCTGGGTTTGTTACAGTGTTACTTATGAACATATGTTGTTTTTATTTGCTATTGTCTTACATGATTTTCTTTTTGTGGTTACCTGTAAATTCAGGAGGTAGTCTAGGGAATTGTTCAGGTTCAAATTTGGGTAATCTCACCAGCCCAACCTGTGGTTGTCCTCGCTGCTTATTCTGTATTTTTGAGTTAAAAAGCCACCATATTTTATATATAGTGGTACATCCATGAAAAAATGTTATACATCTGTTTAATACTTTCTTGTGTAGTAATATCATATATGACTTCATTTATAACTACCTAAAGAAAAGCACCTCTCAATTCATGAAACTAGAAGCTGTCCCTGCTCGCTGCAGGGGGGGTTGGACTAGGTTACCTTTAAAGGTGCCTTCCAACCCAAACCGTTCTATGATTCTAGACTGAGTCAAACATAAAAAAGCATCTTGTCCTAAAGTGTCCAATGCCCTTGCCCCCCAGCTGGGGCAAACCAGACAAACCAGGTTCTGGATACATCTTTCACTACCTTACAGGTTGTTACTGATACAACATATTCTCCAAGTGGCATCAATGTTTTTTTTCACCCAAATCTGTGGTTCACCTTTTTGTATTTTGACATTTTAATTTCTTTTGTTTTTTAAGACACTTTAATTTAAAACTATGGAATACCCAGATTGGGTAGGGGTTTTCTTAATCTTTGAGATAAGGAACTAAAATCTCCCTTTTAAAATGGAATATCTTTTAGGAAGCATCTGCATCAGGTGTTCCATACATTCCCTGAACCGTATATTCTCTGTTTACAGTGGCTTCACAAACTTAGTCAAGGAAGTGGAAGCAATAGAGTGGAATGTAAGAAGGAGAAAAGAGCTGAAAATAAGACAAGGAAACTTTAAAAGGAGCAAAAAGCTAAGCTGGGGTCAGTGTGGAGGAAGGAGCCTTTTCCGAAGTATGGTTTCATGCCTGGAGTAAACCACACTTGTGCTCCTTGACTTGCACTGCTTTCCTTTCGGCAGCAGGTGAAATTCGGGATGCTAACTTTAAAATCCTGGGTGCTCTGGGAACAGCTTCCCAGCAAGGTGTTTTACGTGCCATGATGCAGCAATCAAAATGGCCCAAATCACTTAAATAAACTTTTATTGTACAAATGGGAGCTACTGGCAGAGCGTTCTCTGGCTGTCTTATGTCATGAATTTATCTGCTCTACCTGAAATTATTTGGCAGGCATTTATAGTTTTGTGGTTAGAAGCCACAAAACAAGCAACCTTATGTTTTCTCTTTCTCTGACCTATAGCATTCTTTCCTCAAATGCTATTAATACCTCTTGGGCTTGGCAACCACAGTGATTTAAAATGTTAATGGTATGTGACAGACCCTTCACGCTTATTAGCTCTCTTCCTGCCTAGTGCAATTAAACCTGATAATGAGCCTTCTACAACCCTAAAGGAGGGAAAGTATAACATGCTATTTCTAAAAAAAGAAAAACAATTATATCCCAATATGTCTAAAAAGAGTTTGAGAGGGATATGCAGGCATGTAGCATCATTTATCTAGTTACTGCAAAGTAACTTGAGGAAACATGGGGAATAGTTTTACTGCATGTGCTGATGTACCACTCTGTTCATAAACTGGGCTAAGAATTATTGCTGTCACTGGCTTCCTTCGCTGTTAAAAAGTGCCTTGTAAATCTGCATTCCCCTACTGGTAGGCAAAAAAAAAAGTTTGTTTTGGCTTTTTTTTGTTTACTGGCAAGACTGCATGTTTCATTTTAATGGCAAACGAATTTCTAACTGGAGGCTGTGCAAATAGGCACTTCTGAGTGTTACCCATGCAGGTCCCAGCTCAGGGAAACATGTAAGCACATGTGTGGTCCAGTATTTTGAGAAGAAGACATTTCATTCAGCCGGTATGGCTGATCACAAGACATCTCACTATGGTGACTGCTGTACTTCTTTAAAGTAAGAATTATTTGCAAAGATTATTCAGAAAATATATTCTAAAAGAAATTTGGAAAAACCCCTTGGTATGCACTTTGAAAACCAAAAATTATCTTCTAAATCTAATTATTTCAGCAAGAACAAATGGGACAGGGAAAAGTAGTTAGCTGTTCAAAGTGTCTGTGCCAAATAGGGAAGTCGATAGAGGCTGAGGGTTACAGACCTTATTCCGCAGGTCTCCCGCGCTGAGATTATGAATTGGAGGAAAACGTGACAATGAGTTTGTGACGTGGAAGCTAAGAACAAATCAAAGGCATCTCAGACAAAAGCCATCAAAACCCAAACGGAAGCAGCTTTCATGGTTTTTCTGTGAGGGGAGTTATTCCTGAGGGTTTGATTGGCTTGGCCCGCTACGTGGACACCCATTTTATAATGACGTTACCTAGGTGGCCGTTTCTTACTCGGTGCTCTGTCTGAATTGTTTTCACCAGCTTTGGCGATGACTCTGGTACCTTGGAATCAGTATGTCCAAACAGACTGAGTGATTGCAGAAGCACAGAATGCAGAAGTTAAACTTAGAAAGAGCTTTGTTCATTTACCTGGGAAATTTAATTTGGGTTAACATATGTTCTCATTCAAAAGTGAAATAGCTACTCACTAATTCTCATGAAAACTGCTTTAAGGGATATCAGTTCTGGTTATTACTGGCGATCCCTATTTGACAATTATCAAAAAACTAAGCCAGCCTTTGTATCAACAATGTTTTGCAGTCTAAAAATAATCTCAGATATCATTAATTCTGTCTCCTTGTGCCAGTTACTGGTGCTTTTACCCAGAAGTAAGTGTTCAGCAGGATCCAAACTTGTAATACAAAACCAGCCCCTTAGCATAAAGAGTAACAGGTTGGGCAACAATACTTTATCGTCATGGAGAAGTCCCGAGTGGGAAATACAGCATGCACTTTTGGATACGTAGTACTGTTGTTTGAGCAACAGGGCTGGGTTTGGGGTTGGATTCCTGCTTCTGGGAGCAATGTAAGCAGCAGTAGTGTGGCCAGACGTGATGATGCCCCTCGATAGGCAGGGCTGCCAGGATAGGAAGTGGAATGTAAAGGCATGGACCTTTTACCATTAAGGTCTACCACAACAGGAGGAAAAAACCCCATCCCTGTCATTGGCTTGTGATTAATTCTCCAGTGTGCATTTCAAGATTGCTGATTACATGTGTCCTGTGTGAGATGTGTTCTGTGGGTCAAGCCTCTAGTCTTAGAGGCAGTCAGCGCTCGCTTCATTTTTCCTTCCAAAGTGTGTGGTGGTACCTACGTGTCTTTGGTGTGTTGCCTTGCTTCCGACTTTTAGTATGGGGTACTAAAACTATATTGATGCTGAAACAAAATGCATTTTCTGCTTGGGCTATATTTTTTTTTCAAATAGTTCTTAATATTCAGTTTGCCTTTCTCACCGCTACTGAGCGGAGAGCCGATACTTTGAGAGCTATCTACAATGATTGCAAGCGCTCTTTCTACTGTAACTACTCAGTAGAGACCCTTGTGGAGGACGTAAAGTTGGGATTAATTGCTAATCATTTGTGTAGCTCTGTGGTAATGGAAAGATGCTATTGCCACTAGGGCTTCTACTAATTTCAAATATGATGTCACGTATTTGAGCTACTTGGGGATATGTGCTCTGGCAGTGATTCTCAGTTCTTTGCATTGGCTTAACACAGTGCTGTCATTTTGCCTGTCTTTACTTCCAGAAACAGTGTTTGCAATGAGTTATTTAATGTTTCTGTGTAATAATGAACGTACATTTTTTTCAGTAGGACTCGGTCTGTAATTCAATGATCCCTTGGTTTCAGCAGCAAAATTTTGGTTCAAAGTTCCTCTCCTGCACCCCTCTGTAGCCTCCCACATGTTCTGTCTAGCTCTTTCTGGATCCTGCCTCACTAAAAAGTGTTCCTTTTTAGCCTGGATTATCTCAGTGTCCTTACAGAAATATTGTTATGCAGACAGGTGGGTCTGTGATTTGTGGGAAAGCACCACAACTCAGTGGCTCGCTTCATTTTTGAAATTGCGGTGTCATTGCACTGGTAGGGATGAAAGGAGAAATTCCTAAACATCTCAGAAAACTTAGCATGTACTGACTTCCTGGTGGTTGTGTAGCTGGGACTTGAAACCAAATTCTAGGCTGCTATCCTCTCCCCTGGTGTGATGAAAGTAGGCTGCTGGGTACCATTTACGCTTGAGCTGCTGTTAACTGTGCGTGGGGGGAATTCTCAGCTGGTTTAGGTAGTGTTTTGGCCTTCAAATACAAATATTTGCATGCTTTCCAATTTTGCCTTAATTATGCAAATGTCATGGGAGGGGATATGAACACTTTAACAACTTATGGGAAATTTCAAGAGGGTCAAGATATGTCAGGAGCCATAGTTCTTTGTATAAAAGTGTCCTGGATAATTGAGTTTCTATCTGTACAAACTGGAGGAAATCTTGATCTTGAGAGAAATCGGTGAACCTTTTGCTGCTATACATTTGGCTTCAGGAGAGTGAAGATTTCACCTGCTGTATCTCTAGCTGATCAGCAAAGCCGAATGCTAATGCTGTAGAAGGGTCTTCATCTCCTAGGAAGCAGAAGAAATGCAGATAATATGCTTGTAAGGGTACCTAAATATATTATGGGCATTTTACATGCTGTTTTGCACACCATATAAAATTACATGCCATCATAGTGAAAGAAAAAGGTGTCGAGACTTTAAAGCTCTGGGGGACGTTCTTGTTGGATAACTCAGTTGTCCAACTTTCACTTAATTAGCAAGGTTTTGTATAAAAGCATACCGACCATGAGGATCATGGCTATTCCTGTAATTTGATTATAAATGTGTAATGCCTGTGTGACACCTTTCTGCCTATGATGTTCTGTGTAATCCTTTCTGCGTGTGGCTACAGCTCTTGGAAGTTCTATATTAAACTCGGTACTGTGGTTACTCGTGAATGAAATTACTGGAACAGTGTTGGAGGAAAAAGTACACGGAAGGATTTAAGGCAGAACATGGTAAAGCAAAGGCTGCAATTATCTGCAGCTGAAAACAAGTAGCTTTTAATATGTCCATTCACCTAAGAAGGGAGGGAGAATTATAGACCACATGCTCTTTCTTTCCCTTTTTCTATCATTTCTCTTCTTCTTTTTCCTTTATACAGTTTATCACCCATAATTTCAGGATGTGTTTTGTTTCTTTAAGCTGTTTTATCTATAGGCTTATGAGGTCAGTCATGTGTGAATTCTTTTGTTAGTCACCTCACCTTTTGCCTTGATGATAGAAAATTGATCAGGCCTAAAGTACAAGTTCAATAGACAACCCCCTTGGTCCTTTGTCTAGGAGAATAGCTACCATTGAAGGCCATGAGCAGGTTGCTATTAATATGACAGCCTGCTCTATCTCCCACTGTAATTTATAATGAAATACCTAATCTCCATTATTTTGATCCAAGCAGGCGATCCCATGAAAAAGTCTTTTCATCCAGTTCCCAATGGCAGTTACATGAGAAATGGCAAACCAATAATTTTTGTCAAGTTTTTTAAGCCAACAGAAATGCTTTTCCACTGCTACAGTTTCAAAAGGCACAGATAAAGCTCATTCACTGAGATGAATGAAAAAGCCATCTGGGGTTTTTCTTTTTGACTTCCTTTCCTTTTCTCCATCCTTGTAATCAAATTTGAGCAAAATCAAATGGGGCTTTCTATGAAAGTACCTTTTGTTGATCTGAACGAGCTGGTAATTTACAAAATACCCTTCCTTTGTGAGGAAGGCTAAAGAAAAAAAGAATCAGTAGCTTTTAAAGCTGGGCCTTGGTGGGACTCTAAATGCAGTGAAAGCAGTCTGTGTTGAGAGATTGAAATGCATTTCAAAGCCAGGCCTGAGTCAGGGTACAGGGAAGAAAAAACCTATGTGCATTTTATAAGAAGAAAAACCTGAATGGGAAGGGGGAAAGAGAGAGAGAGGAAAAATCTGGATAATACATTAATCATTATTTTGGAAATTGTCTTCCTTACTGACACATACTGCGTAACTAGTGATTGAGAACTTGGATTTTTGTTCTATTATAGGCATCTCAACATTTGTCTGTGCTGCTTTAAAGTTTGAGAGGCAAGGATCCTTGAACACTGCTGGACTATGTTTTAAATGTGTATATATATATTTTTTTTTCAACTTTGCTTTTTTTGGTTCTTTTTTTTTTAACCTTGCCTGTGAAGTATGATGGGGAAAAATACTTGCAGGAAAGCTGAGTTTATTCTTTTTGGCATGCTAATGTTTATTTTTATTGTATTTCTGCTTACCAGATTTCCTAGTGGTAATTATTTCCCATCGACTCAGACCAAAGGACAGTGTGGACACCTAACAAACAGTAAGTTTATGCCTTGTTTTTGTAATTCGTATTTCATGATTAATGTGGAAAAGCTGAAAATGTTTGATTAATTGCAAATCCTGTATGGTAAGAATGTTGTGCAGCTGTATGAATCTATTAACATGAAATATTGATGTGGTTTAATTCTTCTTATCTCTGTTACTTAACATAACTGTTTAGTCAGATACAGATAAGTGCATTGTTCTGTGTTGAAGATAATACAGCTTGTGAAATAAACACTAATTTACATGTCATATTCAAAGATGTGAGCAAACATAGCCCATATTTTAATCATTTCGTATTTACAGATTTGCTTAGAATGTAAAATGTTCCTCCTTTTCCACTTGTGTTTTGATTCAGGATATAAATGCATTTTAAAAACAGCTTCCTGGCTGCACAATATAAAACGTTACCAGCAATTTTACAAAAACATAGGCACTCGTAGAAATTGTGGGGTTTATTTTTCTTTTTTTAGGAAAGCTTCTCATGTTATTTTTAGCTTGGCTTATGCTGTATTCCGGGAGGAAGAGTAGAGAGGTAGGAATGTTACTGGCTAAGACCTTATTGTTGTTGTTAACGAAGCAGCAGTGAAACCACATTGGCTTTTAAATTATACTTTGAAAAGAGAAACCATGGAAATAATTTAGAACTGTGAACTTTCAGTTAGACGCTGTTTGGTTTAGATGAAATGGCACAAGACATGATTTGCTTTGTGTTCCTTATGCATATGTGTGTACAGCGTCGCGATACCAATTTAGAAAGCATACTACAGGAAAAGAGGCTAGGATAAGTCTTTTGCTTTTTAACATTACTGAAAAGTCAACCATATAAAGTTTGAGTGTGGTTTCCATTAATGAGAGCCCAAATTATTTAACAAATAACTTCCAAAGTATTTTCTTTGATGCAGCCGGGCATCTGATTGAATTGAAGAATGTCAAGAAGTCACTTTTGTATCTGAATTAATTTCCCACTCCTGGTTCTTACTATCCTATTCGCTTTCAATTTCCTACAGGATTTGTTTTCTCACATGGTTTTGAGCCATTTGCTGCCTCCTAATGACTGACTTATAAAACAGCAAACATGGAAAATTTCCAAAAAACTTTTTCTGGAACTATCACTGCTGCATATTTTGAGATTGCCTGCAATTTTTCATATATTTGGAATTGATGAAGCAATTCAATTAAATTCGTATTTTTTTTAGCAGAAGATCAGACTTTCCACCCTGAGAAATACAGTATGCAGTGCATTAATGGGAAACTTTTCTAGTGCTGAGTGTGGAAACAAAGATCCAAGTAGCTGACTTGGTTTGGATTGTGTCATTTGGATAACATAAGAATTCATGCTTTTACCTGCTGGCATGCCAGCATCATATGCCGCTTATTGTGGTTAAATGATTCTCTCCTCCTCCTCCCTGCGTTTAGAAAGAATAATTAACCTTTCTTTATTTAGTTTTGTATCCTTCCTCCTTTATAGAGTCTTCAACTTTAAACTATAGTCTTCATTAAAGACTTTGTCAAACCTAATAGGCTATAATTAATTATTTAACAAATGAAAAAATAACAAAGCAAGATAGCATCCCTCATGGTCTTATCCTGGTATCAAGGCTTGTTGTCTTACTATGTACCGTTCCTAACACTGTGCAGCACCAGTTTGCTCAAAAACTTTGGGACCTGTCAAAATATAAATAAATTTTAAGAATTATATGGGACATGTGGAGAACATCGATTTTTATGTCTGTGCGAGCTTTTTCCTCTTAGGAATTATTCTACAGTTTTTAAGGATGTGATCTTGTAAGTAGAACAAATGACTTGAATTGGGATGAGACTGGGGAATGGAGTTCTGACTTTGCCCATCACTATTTATGTATGTTTATGGATATGCTCTAAACTTTTCCCTAGATTGAGTTGCGCCCGGTGACAGTACTGCGTTTGTGGCAGAATGTTTGTAAACCACTGCAAGGTTCTTAAACGTGGCTTGGATCTTACAGGAGTACCTCCAACTGTGCTTGATTTCAAGTTGACAAGTCTTGTGCTTGAACCTTTCAAGCTCAAGCACGTTTTCCATTAGAGAATGGTGAATTAGTATAATAAGTTACTTGTGGTACTTCTTAAAATAAATGTCCTCCATCATTTCAGTCACCTGTTGGGAAGGCTCTGTTGCAGGAGAGGCTTATAGCAACAAATGACTACTACTTTTTTTGAGAATGGGTATAATTACATACTTAATTTGTATGCATAATTATTGTAGTCACTGATTTGAAACTTTGAGAGGAGTTTATAGTAATGAAACACTAAAATGGGGAACTGAAGTTCTATCAAATAAGTTAGAAAGTACTTCCCCCGTTAGAGAACGTTGCACAGCATAAACTGAAAAAGTAAATGCACGCTCTGACAGGTTAGCAGTACGACGGGTGAGCTGTTGTATCTGTTGAAGCGACTGTTGAATGCAAGTAGATAATTCTAGTGCCCAAGGTTAGGGTGTTTAATCAGATGGTTTGGGTGTTTAATCTGACTGAGCTGGATTGGGATGGGAAAAGATTTTTCAATGGACTTTTCAGTGGCTTTTTTTTTTTAAATGTCTTAAGCAGCAAGAGGTGGGGACAAAGGACGATAATTCCTGAGTCTCATGTGCCCTCTAGGGTTCTGCATTGCCTGCAAGAAACGTTTTTCCTTCCAGCTAAATTTTTCAGTTGCTGAACACAAAAGCGTACTCGGCCTTAGAGGGTATACGTAGCAGCTTATGGTGTTACTGGGTTCTCATAAAGATCATAAGAAAATGCAGCGCTAGGCAGTTCATGACTGGAAGGAGTCCCTTAAAGGAAAACAAAAGGAGAGAAAGGCTACAGAAAGATACTGGGAATTGGAGTGTCTACAGAGTGGTAAAGAGGAGATAAGAGAAATTTGAAGAGTAGTGGGTTGTGTTGAGATAAGGAAAAGGCATTAACACTTAAATGTCCCTGGGCCCAGGCCTTCTCCTCAAGGTCCTAACCACAATTTAGATTTGTTGTCCCAGGGCTGATGCCGTATCCAGTTGAAAGTGATGTCTGGGTTCACATTACCCTAAAAATGGCAGTTTTTTTAAAGTTGATTTTTCTTCCTATATTGTTACCATTCAGTGTGATCTTTAAAAGAAACGTGAGCTTCTCCTCTGAAACACTAATGAAGTGAGACTTCGCCCTCTGGTGCTGGTGAGCAAACAGGGTATGTCTGCAGTAGTGCTGGACAATCCTCTTTCAGTTTTTCCTGGGGCCAATGCTTTGTAGTGACATCAGGTTGGGGGGCTGGGTGTGTTGTGGCATTGTTGATCTTAATTTGAAAAGTACACTAATGTGCACAGTGTTCTCTTTTGTTCTATGAAGTCCATTCCCAAGCATCTCTGGAGCTTCCAAAATTCTTCAAATTTCAGACTTGTCTTTCAGTGAGCCTGGTGGTTGTCGGTTAGGGATGGGACAGTAGTACCAATGCATTCGAGTACTAACATAGAATGTTAGTGTGGTCACCTAGAACTGTCGTACCAGTGCATTCCTGATACATCAAGAGTTTGGTGTAGTTGAGCCTACAATGCAGATGAAATCTGTTGTTCAGTTTGACCTGTGTGATAAAGTGTGTTTTGGTTTGGGTTTGTACTGGAGGGGGGTATGGGGGTTTCTTAAACCAACTCATTCCTTGTGGATTCATAGAACACTTGCAAAATATCTCAGAAAATTCTTTTTCTTATTTTGAGCACCTACTTGGACATTTAGTTGTTTAGTCAGATTTAACTGTGGATAGCAAAAAATGTGCATTATGTAAAAAGTAATACAGAAAGAGGTTTCGCAGAGTATTTCTGGGCTTTAAAACTCTGTAAGAAGACAAAATAGAGCAATAAATTACCACGTGTAACCCACTGTGATCCATCCAGTGACTAAGAATGTTCAAGACTTGAGATAAAAAGTTTTCCTCAAACTAGTCTTTAAAAATATCTTTTTATTTTCAACTTTCTTGTAGGATATATTGCTATCCAGTAGAGCTGTGATGTCTGGATAATAACGCTTTGAAATACTTTCTGCCAGTTTTATCCTCTTGTTTTGAGTGGAACAAAGCCTCTGTAGCACAGAGTGTTGGAATTCGTTGAGAGCGTAAGTGCTCATAGTGTGGCCATCACCCACAATATCAGTGTCTGGTTTAATATTTTTGTCTTCCCTCCCCTGACCAATTAAAAGAAAAAAAGGATCCAGTGTTGTTATTGTAGTTTTGCTGGATAAGGAAGGCTTTTTTTTTTTTAATTGGTCACTTGTTATTCAACTGTTATTTTGTTTATTATTCAAAGATCATAAAATCTGAGACACAACTGGGACTACGCTTTGTAGTAGTCTTAGTGTCCTGGTTAATAAAGCCGACCTGGGAGACACTCGCAGGTATATTTATTGCTTCGACTTCTTCAGAGGCTGTGTTTGTAATAGCATGCCAACAGCAACACGAAACGAGCTGGTTCTAGCCTCTCCTGACAGTTTGTCCTCAGACTTGCCCTCAGATAAGGGCAGAACCACAGGAGAAAGGGGTCTAGTAGGCACTCTGTGAAAAAACTTGATCAGTAATAGTGTTCAAAGGTAAAAGCACCGTTTGCTGCAAGGCTCCTTGCTTCTGTACGGCTGGACTGCTGTTTACCTGAGACCTCTGCTGGGATCTCTTCTATCTGATTCAAGAAGTGGAAGCTGTGCATTTTTCGACGTAATGTAAGTGTGGAGGGATGTCCTTTTCAGCGTCAAGCGCTTGTAGGTATTTCTGATTTTAACTGTGGGGCATCCCTTCTGTTTTACTTAAATTACTCAGTTTAAGATAGTTTTGTTGCAGTTGATCTCTGTATGGGTGGAATGCTTGGAGCAGCCAGCACCAGAGCGCTGTAGGCTTTGTTAGATAGGCATTTGTTCCTTCTTCTTCCAGCGAGTACTCCACTTGCAGGCATTCCTAAGGCTGCAGGCAGAGCAGTCTCGCTCCTTCTGCCGTGATGTGCAGAGAGCCACAGCAGCACCTCTGCCCCTGCTACCTTCTGGGCAGGCTGGGGTCTGGTCTCTCAAATATTATGAATAAAATCCTTCAAATGCTGGCTCTTCTTGTTTTGAAAGAAAGTGGTTTAAATCAATTATCATGAGTTCAGCAGTGGTTAATTTTGGGTGGGAGTGAGTTACGTGCTGAAAGATCCCAAGTGCTGTTGCTTTATCGTGTCCCACCACTTGCTGTCACAAGGAGAGTCTGTGGTAGGTTGCAATATCTGTTTCTGGTCAAAACATCATGAGTTTTGTGTGATGTAAATGCCTCGTAGCCATAGTTTCTTGGTGGTGGGTAACAGGAGCCAGTCGTGTAGGCAGGCAGCAGGTAAAGTCTGCCAGACTGGCACTGGCTTTGCTGGAGCTCCCGTGGCCTCTCGGGCCAGCAGGCTCCTTAACCGTGCGTAAGCGGAACTTCTGGTTGAAAGATGGTGCACTTGGAGCTGAAATACTGCATTAATGCTCAGCGTAGCTGTGGCTGAATTCTACTGACAAGTGCGTTGGGTTAGTTTCAGCTAATGTATTAAATAGATTTTTGCAGCCTGAGACAGAGAATATCTGTAAAGCAACGGGCAAGCACAGGCTCTGGTGGTGTAAAGTCCTTTCTCTGCGTTTATGTGACAGATAAGCCTTTATAGACAAAAAAACCCACAACTAATTTTGAGATCACAGGATGCCATGCATGTTCCGTTTACAACTTTATGTACATTACTGCATCTTAGATTCCAGTTTGCAATAAACTGTATGCAAGTATTACCGGATGGAATTTAACTGAAATCATCAAGTTATAGGGATGTTTCCTATTCCTTTTATTTGGAACTGAAGAATGTTACAATGTACCAAGGACAGATCTCTTGGATTTTTTTACACTTCATTCATTTTCTTGTATCCTTTTCCTGCTCTGTCTTCTCTCTCTTTACTACTCTGTACATCCGAGAGCTTTCTAGGCCAGTGACGGAGGACTTTGACGTCTGTTTACATATGCAGTGAAGACCCAGTTCTTGACTGAAGATTCTAGGTGCTTCTGTGTTGCCTTATCTGTGAAAGCAGAGCAGTGTTTTTGTTAGCCTCGTATATGTGTATAAAAACATTTTACCAGGAAAATAAGGTCTGACTGGCAACCTTAACTTCAAAGGTCATATTTAGCATTGATGCTACGCTTTTTCAATTTAGATTAAGGAAGGATAACTTTATGGGCAATAGCAAAATAAAGACTCTTTATTATGCTGATGCAAGCTTCTGTGTGTTGTGGAAATGTGCTAATTATAACATGGCACTATTTTCCTAACCTAACCTTGAAAATCCATGAGCTTAATCCAGTACTGCTGGTAAAATACTTCTGAATCTAGTGGGAGATGGTACAGCTGTATGAAGAGCTCTTGAAATATTTGGCCACTTCTAGGATTTACGTTTGCTGTGTGAAGTGACTAATATCATCCCTGCCCATTTTGTGGTTAGCTGGATGCATATTAGGAATTCTCATCACGCTTTATTTAAAAAATAAAAAGTAATAGAAATCGACTAAGAATATTAGACTAAGTTCCATCATTATTCCATGGTTGACAGATCTGATAGCGTACGGTGGCATCTCTTGAGTTAGAAACATGTATGTCGTTGAATTTCATTGATTTACACGCACAGAAAACCTATAAAAATCCTTGTGCAAAAAATACGCTCTTACAGTTTAAGGGAGCAAATCCTCCCGAGAGCTCTGTCTGTGCTGTCAGCTATTGTGCTTTAATGCCTGCTGGTTCCTGGGCTTGAACATCTCTCTGAGGCTTCTCTCATCCAAGCGTTGCAGTGCAGCCTCTCCGGTGCCCGTCAGCTCTAACAGGTAGGTGTGAATTTTCTTATGTATGCTGGTGACGGTGCAAGTCAATTAGAAGCATCAAATGGGCAGGGAACAAATATGGACTAGAGGGAAACGTGGAAAATGTTTTGTAAAACAGGTACGCAGCTTACTGACTGAGTTACACGGATGATGCTGCGGTATTTGAGAGCAGGGGGGAAACTAAGACAACTGACAGAAACTGAATTTGTAATCTGGACATTTTTACCCATGTGAAATGCACGTGGCAAGAGGCTAAGTCCCATTTTTTTAGTTTTGTATATATTTTGTAATGTTTTTAAGCTGAAATTCTTCCAGAAATTAACGTTCTTTTGAGGTTTTTCAGTCAAATGTATTTGACTCTGTTTATGGAAAAAGCATAGCCTGCATATGCAAGAGAAATGCATGAAGGGATTGGTAGCGTAAAAAAGTGGATGAAGGAAACTGTCAAGTCAGTGTAAACCATGAATGGATTTGTTGCAGAGTGTGAAGTTAAAATGTATTTGATTTAAAACAGAATCAGCAACATCATTTTTTTTTTTTGCTTGCTTTCAGGAGCTTGCCTTGTAAATTCAGCCTATTAAAGATAAATGAAAAAGAAGTTATGAAATGAAAAGTAGCTGTAATACACAGATTGAATGTTTGGGTGGGAGTGAAAGTAGGAGTTACTGGGTTGGAACAGATTCCTTAAGATCTGTCACATCATACCATTAAAATAAAGAGCTAGACATAGTAATTTTAAAGGGATATTGTGTAAAAGTTGGGAGATATTAATGCAGTAAAATGCATTGATGGATTCCAAACTTACAGTCTATTATGCGTATTCTACGTACATCGTAACTGTAGATAGCAAAATATTTTCTGTGTGTACTGGATTGCTTGTGAAGGAAATGATTACAGTATATTAGCAAAGTTGGATTCCATGCGCTCCCTGTATATGTGTTTGTAATTTTATCAGGCGATTCCTGTAATGGATTGATACTTGATCAAACTTGTAATGTAGTCAAACACCTTCATATAGGTCCTGAATTCTTTCATTGGTATCTGTGCATATTCTTAGCAGCTGCAGTCCTCGTTTGAGACGGCCAAAGGATGGAGAAATTGCTTCACAGTTTCTGTTCTCCCACAGACATCTCAATGGCCTTGGGCAACTCGCTTCATCTCTCTGTTCTCCATTGATAGCTAGTCTCATACAGATAGTATTTTGATGATAAATAAATACTTCTTAAGGTACTTTAAACTCTATGGATCAGAGTTGCATAAATTACCAAGTTTTTTTATACAGCTAGGCATTTTATTCTAGATATTGTGGTTCCCCACACAGTCTTACCTGGGCACCTCGCTACTTACACCTACGCTCTCAGTGCCCTACCTTCCCATTTTATTGTGGATGCAGAAATCAATTTTTTTCTTAGGGTATCACAAAACTTCTGAGGAGAGTAGTGAACTGAACTCAGGCCGCCTAGCACTAAATTCTGATCCGGTCCTCCAGGCACAGCCCACCCCAGGCTCCCTATGAGGTATTGGAATGTCATTGCTGACGGTAGGTTGTGTGGCCTTACGCGGACGTCCTGTGGAGCTCCCTGTCCCAACCCCGTGCTTTCCAATGGCTAAGTGGCAGTGTTCTCCTTGCTGATGATGGATGTACATCCCTTTGCCTGAGAGGGGCTGTCAGACAAAAGGATTATTTTTATTTTCTTTTAGTCTTGCAGGAGCTTCCCCAAAAGAGAGGAAAGAATGATACGAGTTGGGAGTGGCAAGTCCCATGTGTTGTATGTTGCAAAGGAGTAAGGAACTGGGAAGAAACACGAAGCCTGGCTTTTCTGCAGTGCAGAATTGCACCTGGTGTATCATTAAGATGGTGCAATATGCATCTAAAAGTATATCTGAATTTTACAGCGGTATCTATCGTTTGTTCTTCTATTCCTTTAATGGTTTTTGTTCCTTGATGCAATTTGTAAAACTTCTTAAAAGCCCTTTTTTTAAGGAAAAAAGAAGCTTTTTTAAATTAATGTGAGGGTTATGATACATATTTAATAAAGCCTGGGAATTCCAAAGTGTAGACAGCAGTTGTCTTGTCTTAACCCAGCGGTGTGAGTAAAGGATACAGTGTCAGCCTTAACTTTGAATTTTCCTGGCTTCTGTCACTTCATGTCACAACCCTAGCATTAGTAATATACATTTTTTTGTTGAGGAACAATAGCTAAAAATGTATTTTGACTAGTAAAATTAAGAAGATGACACGTAAGTCATAGAAGTTCGCTGTGCAATACTAATGTGTGTCACTTTTTTAATACAAGTGTAATTTTGAGTACTTGGTAACTACTATCTATAGCTACAGAAATATCACCACCTCCTGCCTTTTGGCAAGAAACTATGCTTTAAATTTTATATATAGACTACACAATGAGAGGGAAAAAGTTTTAGCTGAGCGTTACGCTTTAGTACAGAGCAGGAACTAAATATAGCAGCCATGTCATCACAGCAAGGTGGCTTTGTGGCAAAAATACAAAAAATAAAACAGCAGTGAGATGTACATTTGCTGCTGGTACACAGCCATTAGAGATACATGAAGATGGTTGTAGAAGCAGCTGATGACAGGAGATCCTATCCTGAGTGATACCAACTGAACCTGAGCAATGTCATTTTGACGACTGGGACCTGTTTTACTCGCTAGCTCAAATTCTTCTCATTAATCTCATTTTAACTGAGGTTGGAGCAAGCTGTGAGAAACCTGCGATTTCAGCCCTGTAAGATGGGGATGCACTTTAACCTTAACTCCCCAAAGGAGTACTTTTGGCTGCTCCTTCCGTGAATACAGCAGCTCTTCAGGCCTCTTGGCAAGCCTGGTACACTTCCCCCGGAGGAGGCAGTGATTGAACCCATTTGCAAAGAAAGGAAGGAGAGCAGAAGTCTGGTTTCCCAGGCTGGCTGCTACCTTCAGCTCCACGCTGGTGCCTCTCCCTTCTGTCTTCTCTCCCTCTCTTTGCTCAATTTGGCCTCAAGAGGAGGAAGCAGCAGCTTGAGGGCTGAAACTGCAGCATCCATGTAGCTCTGGGAGGGACAAATACAACTATAGGAAAAACTATACAGTTCGGAGGGCTGGGTGAAGGTGGGTAACTGGGAAAGGGAGAAATCAGGCTGTTTCTGGGTGGGAGGATGGGCAGACATCCATGGCAAACACAGATACAGGGTTTATAGTGGGTTTTTGAACTCTAAAACCCAAAGACCCTGCAGATGCAGGTCTGTTAGGAGCTTGTGCACAGCTCGGTTAAATCAGGATAGTTGGACAATGTTAATGGTGCCTCTTTCTCACAGGAGCATAGCTGCTTGGCAAAAGCAAGGATAACCCATTATAACCTGGATTTTTGTTTTAACTGAGTTTTTTAACTTTGTGGGCTAATTAAGCGATATCATAGGACAACTGCGTCAAGTCCTGGAAGTCAGTTCTGTCCTGTTCCCATCAGCATTCAGCAGAACTTGCAAGACAGTGTCTGTGTAAGAACAGTTTTCCAGCTGGTTAATTTGTATAGGTCTGACTCCAAATTCTGCTCCCAGTCAGTGAGTAAGCGCTCCTGTGAAGGTCAGGGCCTGATCTGCTCTCTCCTGGGTTAGGGCTTTCCCCTGGCCGTGGCAATTTGATCCCGTTTGCCAAACGGGGCAATTTCAATTGAAAAGGCTTGTACCACTGGCTAGCGTATTGCTAGGTGATCGTAGGCCCTCATCTGGGATACGAGAGTGCACACCTCCTCAGGCAAACGGTGACTGCTTTTACAAAATCTGGGCAGTGCTCTGAGGGCTGAAATACTGTGCAAAAAAAGGAGCATTACCACCTCTAGCACCATCTTGTGTTTTCCCTTAAAATGAAAGGGGAGGTGAGCTCGAGCTCCATCACAGATAGAGTGACGGCCCTGTAGGTACGTTAGCCACTCGGCACATGCTGTTGGACTGGACTGCTTGGAGATTTAACCGGAAAGTTATTTAGGCAGGATCCTTATTAGGCCTACTGTAGAATAAGAAAAGATCTCCTGCCCTGATTTTCCTTGTGAGGAATAAGGGGGTGATTTGCCAAGCTTGGGGGGAAAAATGCTCGCAATTCTTCTGCAGGTTTTAGTTGTCTGGCAGCTAAATGACATGCAGCCCCTCTCTGGGATGGGGTTCTTTTGTGGGTCTGGACCACAGTACTTGGTTGTGGTGTGGCTTTGTGTTTGGGGTTTGTTGTTGTTTGGTTTTGTTCACTAAGACTTAAATTCACAATATTTATGTGCTTAACTCTCATTTTCTTAAATATATAATGAACTTTACAGATCTGGTCCCAAGAGCCTGATCCTGCAGAAATCATGACATATCACAGTACTGATGCTGAAGTCAGTGCAGTCTTACTTCATCTGTGGAGCAGAATAAGGTCACACACAATGTAGATAGTCTGTCCTGTGTGTGAGATCAAGAATCACCATGGTTACTTATCCGGTATTTTCCATGCTCTCTCTCTCATTCTCTCTCTTTTCCTTTTTTTTTTTTTTTAAAAATTGTATTACACTGAAGACGGATACTAAATCTACAGTGTAAAACAATTTTCTTTGTGAAATAGTGTCAGGAACCTTTTGAATGTTTACTGCTTTGCAGCAGTGGTGTATCCGTCAGCATCAGGAAGCAGGGCTGAGAGGATGGGCTGGAAGTGCCGCTGGTCACCCAGAGCGTGCCTCCTGGCCTGCACATCCCTGCCTGGCGAGTGAGAATTGTTTGCTTTATTAAAGTAAAGGAGTTGTTGTTTGCAGCACCATTTCCCTCTCACTATGGGACTGTACGTTTCCTACAACAGTGGCAGGCTGCTACCTGGATGTTAAGTTTTGTGTAACTGCAGGTCGGAGTTTCGGTTTAGTGTTTGAGAAGGGAGTCTTTTGCTGCTGAAGTGATGAAGCTTCGCTCTCTTTGGCGGTCCCCTTTAAGAGCTTGTCTCCCTGGGGTCTGGCACATAGCAACTCAGTGCTTTTAGTGACTCCTGGGTGGCAAAGTGTTGGCAGTGTAATCCCACTCCATGAATATATATATAATGTTTTAAGAACAAAAAATAAAGAATTAAATGTAAGATTTTTCTTTTTTTTTTTTCAAGCGGAATAAATGTCCTTGCTCATCGAGCGTACCCTCCTGTTTCTTGATCACATCACAGGGCGATGAGGGGTGGGCAAACAGCCCTGCAAGCTTGTTCTGGAGAGCAGATTGCTCAGCAGTGCAGTTACTAGTAGACCAAGTTCTGTGGAAATATTTTCGTTTCTAATTTCTGTTCAGACCCCAAAGCACTCATGTGAATCTATGGGAAGTTTGGCACTGAGTTAGGGGTTGAGCTGCCCTTGTGTCTACGGACTGTTTCAAGCATCTCTGCCAGGGGAGGTGACAGATGTTGCTTTCCTGGTGGCACCTTAGCTTAGTTTGGTGGCATGTGGCCGTTCTTTACGGGTGGGGGTTTGTAGGTGACCTTGCTTTGCTTGCCTGTAGCCTCGAGGGACAGAGTGATACTGGGGCATAGTTTGTGATTATGAGTCCCTGCATACAAACTGACGTGCTACTGCTGCTATTCTGGTTATGCTGAAGTTAAACTGCTGGTTTTGTGCTGCTGCATTGATAATGTAGGTTTATCAGTTAAAAAAAAAAGTAAGGAAGCTTAAAAATTGTAACCAGCTGAAAGGGAAGTTAACAGGAGGAAAGTTGTTCAGCTGAAAAATGGAAACTTTTTTACTAAGTCGCTTTGGAGCTGATTTTGAGCAGTGCTTGTTAAGTAAGAGGATGGTCGTGTAAAATAGAAAGTAGGATTTTTAATAAGGAAAGTAATGATGGAAAACAACCAATAGGAGTATGGACAGGTAAAGAATAATTAGAGATCATCTTTAAATAGCATAAGAGTAAGAATTTTTTTTTTGCTCTGTTCATATCATTCTGTGTTGTGCCTTTTGCCAGGATTTTGCACATTAAGACTGCAACGTATTGCTTAGTATTGTTAATACGCAAAATCCTGGCAAAAGGTTGACATTGTAATGGCTCTAAAGGACCCATTTCGATGTAAATCCTAAGGGTCTATCAATGTGCAGGGGATTTATGTGGGTGAGTCCCATTAATGGTAATGGGACTTATGTGCGTAAATCTCTTCTGCATTGATGGGAAAATAGACTCCTTAGTATGCAAAGTCTCATTTGAAATCAAAGAGCATTTGCATAAGATCCATACATAGCATGGAACTCTGTGTGTTAAAAACACTACGAAAAGAAGCTAATGCACCTTAACTACTTCAGTGGGTAAACACTAGTGTAAAAAAAATATTCCTTATATTACGTGTTTTACTTTTAAAAATTGCATCGATATTTACTATCAGAAGCCAAAATCCTTGTACCTTTGCTAATGTGTGGGGGTGCTTCTTGATCAGCGCAGTTGAGCAAAACAATGCTGTGTAGTTGAGGAACTTTTGCCCTGAGCCCACGTCCCACCTCTCTGCACGCAATGTTTCATCTGAAGGACTTCCAGAGCACGAGCAAGAGCCAGGAGGTCTCGGCAGCCCCGCTCCTGCCGCCATCCTCAACGCCTCGCGGATCCAAACCCCTCCGGGGTCGCATCCGTGGTGCTCGCCCCTGAAATACCAGAGAGGACCAGAGCAGCCCCTGCGTGCCGCTGCTCCCCGGGACACCCCCGCCTCTCCTAAAGCCCTAACGCAGCACTAACCGTGGCTCCGCTGCACGCCTGGGCTGGGCTGGGCTGGGCTGGGCTGCAGCACGGCAGGAGCCGGGGCACGCAGGGAGCCGGGCGGGCGCGCGCCGGCAGGGGGCGCTGTTGGCAAGCGCAAGGGGCAACCTCTCCCGCCGCCCGCTAGCCCAGCGGCTCCGCGCCCGGGGGCGACTCCGAAACGGCTTGGCCTGCCTTGCTCCCCCCCCCCCCCGGGGAGGCTCCGAGGGGCGGCAGGGTTGCGTGGGGAGTGCCCGAGGGGTTGGGGGCTGCTTTGTGCTTCGCCGCCCGGCAGCTAGGCTTGCAGTGTTGTTTTAAAAACTAAGCAGGAGCAGAATTTCATTAGTTTGCCATTTCTCAGTCTTTTGAAGCGGGTGAAGGAGCAGGGTAAGCTGATTTTGCTGGCACAGACAAGAAGGGGCCTGCAGAATCGCTAACCTCTCCAAGCAGAGCCGCAGCCTGGCCATAGGCCGCTCCTCAAGAGGAGTTTGGGGTGAGCGGCTGCCAGCTCTCGGCCGCCCGAGAGCGGAGGGGCTGCGTTACGCCCGCTGCGGAACCTCGCCTCGGGAATTGGCATCAGAGCGCTCCGGGAGACTTCTCCCGGGATGACGTGCCCTCGAAGGAGAGAGATCCGAGCTGAATGCGTTTTAATATTAAGGAGATCTGCTTTTTGTGCTCAGGATGAATACAACATTCACCACTATAAGTGTGAAATTAGCTGTTTTCCTTTATTTTTATGTGAACAATATTAATCTTGCAAACGGTATCTCCTTATCCAGCAGCACATGCTGGATAATTAAGAGTTGCTCTAGGAATGCAGCTTTAAATAAGTTTTAACAATCGTTCCTGAATGCACTAAACCTCTCCAATTCCCTGCTTTTCGGTGGACAGAATACAAGTGGTTTGTGGTTCATATCAGAAACACATTCTTACGTATGACACTTCTGTGTATTTAGAGAGGGTGGAGTGTGAAGGGCACAGGTGCAAGCAATTTGTCCCATTTTCCAACGAGTTGATATTTCTATGTGCATTGACTTTTGTCTTTCTCCTTCTATGTAGCATAGAATACGAATTTATCCGGCCTGATTATAGAGTTCCTAAAGGATGCTTTAAACATGATGGACCAAGTTCTTGCTGAGAATGATGATAGCTTTTATGGCATAAAGCCAGGTTCCTTTTATTGTGGTTTTTTTTTTTTTTGTAAATACTGGATGGTATCTCACTACTTTTCTTAACTTAAAGTCCTAAAGGGAATTCTGAAATCCAATGACGGCAAAGACACTGGGTTATATTCCTGATATAATTACATCACACTCAGTGCAGTCACATTAGGAAGGAATTTGTGTTCTTATGTGCGTTTGAAGGAAAACTTCCCTGCTCCTGTTTTTGTGACCAAGTGCAGTAAGTGCAGGATGTACAGCTGTGGTGGGGAAGGGACAACAGCGTGCCTGATCGCAGCACCTGGCTGCACAGGTAAATGGCGTCAGAGCCCCAGGTACCAGCTGAGCATTGCTCATCCAGCAGCAATTAGCACACCTCAGCTGGGAGGAATTTAGTTGAAAACCGAGCAGCCCTCACAAGTAAACTATTGAGAGATCGTGAAAGACGGGGGGAAAACATGTCCTGAAGCTTTTTGGCTAAACTCCTCAAGGGTGTTGTGAGAAGGAGGGATGGCAGAAGGAGCTGTGCTCTGCCTCTGGGCCGAGTTATGAGCCTCAATGGTGTGGCCATGGGGCGACAGCCCGTGGCACTTGGGGAGCGGCAGCACGGCTGCACTGGTGACTACGCCTCCAATAGCATCATCTGGGTAATGTACCTGATGATTCTTTTTTTTAAATGCCTGTAAGGCACAGATGAGCTCCTTAAAGTAGCTTTAAGACTAAAATAAGACAGAGGCTCTGTTAAAGAGTGGTTGTTGTAGAAATAAGGTTCCTATAATAGCAGTTTGTATGCAGTCCAAATGCGGATCTCGCTACTTGTGCATTCAGTAGTGGTGCACATTGAATATTTTTGTGGGTATATAAAGTCAGAAAAATGTCAGAATGTTTCAGAATCTGATATCTTTGTAATTTTAGGGTAACAGTTAAAAAATTAAAAAAAAAACCTTCACAGTTTGTCCATTTTAATAAATCTGTTAAATAACTTAGTCTTCTAAAGTCACGAATAATTGTATGTTATAGTTGCTGTATCTATGGCAAAGTATATGCTGAGTGAATGTGACTTTAGCACCCTGCTCTTACTGTGCTAAATTTGCAAGCTCATTTGTTTCCTATAAAGTGATTTTGGCAACGAGATGGTTTATGATATAGCAATGCAATGGAAATTCCTCACACAAAAGCTTTTCATTTGGAATAAGTGCGCTTCAAGGAAGCAAAAAGTTGCATCTAAAAAGGCACAGGTTTTTGGATTCTACAAATGAGCACTATTAACTTAATTTTAGTGAGGTTTATGACTGGGTAAATTCATACTTGCATATGTTATAGTGAGACTAGTTCTCTTAGTCCTTGCAGGATCTAGTCCTGGGCAAATTTGGATATGTAAAATGCTTATATGGGGAAGCAGAATACCTCCTTTATTTCTGTCTTTTTTTGTGTGTTTTGTTTTGCCTTTTCCTAGAGACTTCTGTTTGTTTTATTTGCCTCCATTACAATTTTAGGGCAGTTCTTAAATTCAGAAGCTTAACCCTCTTTCCTTCTTGCATATTTTATTCTTTGCATTATTAATGTCAATTTTGCAATCAATATCTGCAGCTCAGGGGAGGAGGGGGAGGCAGGGAGTGCAGTGCTATTCTGCTCTGCAGATTTGGCAATGGGATGTGTTTTGAATAATGACCTCAGCGATGAAGTCTTTAGAGAGCTTTCCATTGTGCTTTTTGCAATTTATTTTGCCTTACGAACACAAATGATGTTTTGTTCAGAAAGGCCCTGTTTGTAGGTACAGAGCATAGAAAGAGATGTATAGAAGTAGTGAACTGCTGCTGGTTTTAGTGTATTACGGAATTCTGCACAATTCCAACCAGGAAAAATGTCACCTTTTGAAAGCAGAATCAGCCCTGAAACCATTCTGGAAACATGATCATAGGCCTGAGAAATCTAGACGTTGTGATGTTTCCAAAGCAGGCACAATGTGGAAACCTGTAAGATAAGAATTCTGCTTAATCAGCATGAAAGCTAGAGGGGTGATGAGGAAGGGGAGAAGGGGATCTCCACATGTGATGGCTGTGGCTTCTGTAGTTCAGGTTTAACTGCTGTTCCCTGCAGTTAGCGATGGAATTGTGTCTTCGGGTGCCTGCACTTGGCCTTCCAGGAAGCTGCTGTAGTCAAACGGGAATAAGTAATGAGACAAATTGTGTGTGGTAGGTTGAGAAATCAATACGTGAGATTAAAATATGATTTTATCAAATGAATTTCTGTCTGAATGTGGTGGAGGATGGATGAATTCTGCTCATGTAGAACAGTACAGAATAATACTCTGATGCAATGGTAACAAATAAATGCATTTCTCGCTTTAGTGGAAACGATAATCCCCCAATTATCCTGCAATACAAAACAATCTGTAGGATAAACAAATACTAGTATAGTCCTTTATTTTACTTAAGAGAAATTAATTAGGCTTTCCACTTCTACCACCTTTCAGGAAGGCAAGTGATAAATGAGTAGACCTTTCACGCTTGGCTCCAAATTAAACTGCTTTTTGATTTTAATTTGGAAGAGTTCTCAGTATTGTCAGTCCTTTGTACATTTAATCAGTAAGTAGATCATGTATATGGGCTTTTATCAGATACACTATAAGACTGCCAGAAAAAGCATTGCACTTAATAGTTCACTCCTATCAGTCCATAATTTTACATCCAATTAGCCTCAATATATAAAGTACAACTTAAGTGAAGAATTGGGTCAACTGTACTTGCTTTCCTCCAGGTTCCTTTTCTAGTCCTACTCCTATGAAAATCTGACGCGAACATTTTAAAGAGGGGTTGCTGACCAGACGCTGCGTATATGGTTGCATGGAATATCTACTCTAAATCCCCTAAATTCCTCTTATGAAGGAAATAAGAATCATTCTAATGAGTAATTCCTAAATTATATGTAAATGTTATCTTGTTTACTCCCTAAACAGTCTAATACTGCATTGAGTCGTCTGGTCTTTGTGTGTGTCTGTTTTAGCAGACCATGGGGGCTCCGTTTTCAAAACTCTGACTGCAAAACCACTCTCCTCTTAATTTGTGGTTCTCAAAAACGTGTACTACTTTATCATCTTTCTTGCCCATGACATCAGAAGCCTGGGTTGTTTGATGCACTGCTTTCCCCTCTGTACCTGTGTGGTAGCTACTTTGAGAATCTCTTTCATATTCAGCTTTCTAATGAATAATTTACTTTTCATTGGTTTGTGCATGCGAATGAAGATTAAATATCATAAACTTCTCGCCTAATACAGCGCTCAATTAACATTGCCACTTCATGTGGCAATTTTTGTAACACAATAGTAGGGGAAAAATGCTAGTTTAGTATTAAAAGTGTTAGCTGGAGGACAGTATTTCACAGGCAAAGGTTTTCAGTTGTGTTCTTCGTGCTCAGTTTACTTTAGCGTTTGTATCTTATTTCTACTTCAGACTACTTATGCTTTAATCAAATGTGGCGAAAGCAGCCACACCTGGCACAATATTTTAAACCAGTTTGTTTTGATACAAGAGGTCATATTTTTGTTATTTTTAAGATACTCTCATAGAAGTACTTTTCAATGCTACCTTCTTCCTTTTCTCTTTTATAAACCTGTGCACTGAGCACATGTAGTAGTAACTCAGTATTTAACTCAAGGGATTTTGTGGCTTGAAAGTGGGACTCCAGTCATTTAGATATTTTGAAATGAGAAGTGATGGTTGGCTTTTGTGATGCTTTATTAGAGAAAAACATGTTCTGGTCTGAGTATGCGTCGCCAGAGAGAACACTGTTTGACGTTTTAGGAATTCCAAGCCCATGCAGACGTCTGAGCTGTAAGATTCCTCTGGTGAAGCAGGAATTCCTGCCTCTTAACTTTCTACCTCTATTCAGTCATATTTGGGACTAGAAACAAAAAAGGGTGAACAGTCCCACTGCTGATTAGATTAATTTATGTATTCACAAAGCATTTGTTTTGGTAAAATAGCTCTGACCACAGCAAGGAAAGAC
Organism: Butorides virescens; assembly: GCA_017310255.1. NCBI lineage: Eukaryota > Metazoa > Chordata > Aves > Pelecaniformes > Ardeidae > Butorides > Butorides virescens. The sequence continues at coordinate 127,092 of JADKXX010008091.1, read as the reverse complement.
AGGTAAGCGTTGGTAAGGTCATGTTTGAGGAAGGGACTTCACAGGGGCTACGTAGTAGGCACTAATCATAACCCAGTGCAGATATCTGAACCCCAGTATACATCTGAATGCATAAAAGCTGAAATCCAGTGACTGAATTGTTTTGAACAGCCTGTGAGTGAAATCATACCTGTTCCTTTTGTCTGGAAACCTTAGAGTCACTGAGAACTGCATCATTTGGCACTGCGGGTATGAAAAAAGTTGTAGTTCTAGCTGCCTTGTGCTGTCTGGTAGTGGTTACTTTTTTTTTTGACTGCTCAAATAAGGATTTTGAACCTTGTTGCTTGACTGTCCCTGGATTTGTTGTTCAATGTACACACGCACTGATAAAGAAATAGCCTTTCCTACTTGTTGCTTTTGTGTTTTCAGTGTTAGCTGAAATGAGGCCGCAACTTGGAACAGTAAGGAGGGGAAACATCAGAAACGCTGGCGTTCTAACCCCAGAGTCCATTAAAGCAAGCAGTCTATAGAGGTGGCCCAATGTGGGTGTTTAAAAAAAAAAAACAAACCAAAAACTTTATAAAAATGTAAATGCAGTTTTTAATCAAATTATATATTTTTTCAGTTTCTAGAATTTTGAAAAATTATATAATTTTTCCTTCTTAAAATAGTGCAAACTGTTAAATTTAGGAGCTAGTGTTCAAAGACTGTTAAAAACCACTTGGAATAACATGACAATCTCATCTTTACAGTAATACTAGGTTGTTAATTAGCTGAGCTACCCAAATACTGAGATTATCGTTAAAATGGCTCTGAGTAGGAGGTGATAATGATGCGCTGCCTGTTTTACAACACATTATGTGCAATGCACATTAATTCCGGTTTTTAAAAGAAAATTTTCCATCGTATTAAAAAGCTCTCATTTTAAAGAGTAAAATCCTTCTCAGTAAGGCTAACCTCATTAAATATGTCTATAATAGATATTACTGTATCTGGTAATGAGAAGAATCACAGAGGTGTGCTTGAAAAGAAGAGGTGTGCTATAATTAAAAAACCAAACAAACCACAAATGTAGGCAGCATCACCTCAAATTTAAACAAGTGCCAAAGTCTGTAAATTCTGTTTTGACAAAAATAGTTAAAAATTGATTTAATTTCCTTATTTTATGTTTACAATGTAGTTCTTAGCTGCACTTGGAGATTGGTTTGTGTAGATACTGGAAGTGACTGGAGAGCGGCCATTTGTCCCCTGACTGTCCAGCAGAGAACCCTGTGGTGCCCACCTAAATGATTTAAACCCTTCCTGGGCATGCTTACATGAATGGCAACTCTAGATCTACCATTCTGTAAAGAAAAAAATATGCTTGACGTGTAAGAAATGACCATTGCATAGCTGCTATTTTTGTAAAAACAAAGTTCATGCACAAACGTGTTGTCTTTGCTCAAGAGCTCTGTGGGGGTTTGTTGTTGTTTGGGTTTTTTTCTTTCCTCAAGGAACCCAAGATGGGCATTTTTAAAGAGCTTGTAGGAAAGGGAGAGAAACCCCCCCGAGACTTTCTTTAATGCTTGATATTCCCTTTCCATCCATCTGCCTCTTTATTCTTTCTATGTTTATTTTTGACGCATACTTATTTAACAAGATCCAGCAGATTTGATCTTGCAAGTCCTAGGTCAAGTCTGTGGAGAAATACAAGAGAGAAATCTGAATCGGTTTTCTGTCGTGTGGCCTCAACGCTAGTGTCCATTGCATTAAGTAGGAGAACTTCTTTTTGGGCTTGGTTTCGGGGGTGGTGGTGTTTGGTGGCTTAGGAGTTTGTCTGAGGAGCGCTGGAGTCTTAAATTTGATCATGGAGAACTGAACGGGATACTGGCTTGTTTTAGAAGATTGCAAATTTGTCGTATTAGATGGACAGTAAAGGTAATATCTTTATTTGATCTCTTCCTAGATAATTTTGTGTGAATAACTGAAAGTAGGGCTTTATTGCTGTCATGGTGAATATTCCAATTTTAGGGTAATGGAAGGAGTTGTCAGTGTTGTTGCATCCATCTTTTTTAAGGGCTAAGTAACATTAAAACAATAAAGGATGTTAAATTTTCTCTTTTCCAGGTATTTCTGGCACTTGGGAATTGCCCAATGACACAACTTCTTTGCCTCTTTCCAGACAACCGAGAAATCAGTTTTTTAGGTGTTCGTTACAATAGCACTTAGAATTTCTCTAGCTTATAAAAGCAAGTTTACTACTGAAAAAATAAGCAGCACTTGTGTAAATTTGAGGTGATGCTGCCTACATTTGTGGTTTGTTTGGGTTTTTTTAATTATAGCACACCTTTTCAAGCACAATTACTGCTTCATTTTCTGGGTTAAATCACCAAGAGGAACCTTGGCAGGAGGAGGGAGGCTGCTCTGGCTGCCATTTGGGTGCCTTGGTTATTTTTGAATTTTCTTTTTTGATTGAGGTAGTCAAAATGGATTTTAACTTTTAAAAAATGTCGGTATGCCTCCAATATTCCACAGGGAAAGACTTTAAATAAGCTAGGAAATAGCTTCTATTGCTATAGCTTCAGACGTTTCTGCTTGCTGACCCTTTCGGAGGTCACTGCAAGTATGGCAGGCAAAGAGTTTGCAGAATTAGGTCCTTGATTAGTTAAATACATAGCTGTCCATGCTCAGGAGCGAGGCCTAATGCTTTTATTGTCAAACTGATATTTGTATTGGGCATGATCCAGTTACTTTAAGCTAAACAGTGTTTCTTTGGCCACAAGTCCCTTTCAGCTGGTAAGCTGTAAGACACAGCGCAGTATAGTCAATTTTATGTCTTTATCTGTACTATATGTAATTGAATAAAAAAAATGTTATGCAACAAGGTGCATACCGATGTCCAGGTAGTGAGCTACAGAACGGCAAGATTAGTGACATCGGTGAGACCGTATTTTTGTATTTCCTTTTGTTTACGTAATCTGCACATTCTCTCCAAGCATAGCTCTAAAACAACAATAATTTTTGTAATTATAGACATGTCTGAAATTCATTATGTGGTAAACATACATTCTCAAGGATGACTAATGTGCTTAGAAGGATTGTGCATAATGAGTGCTTTGCATTTTGTAGATTTGATCCAGAGAAAGGGGAAGATCCTCGTACAATTTTCTGAGCACCTTAGCGTACCGGCTAGAGAAAGCAGCAGTTGCAATCCTGGTGTCTTTTCACATCATGTTCTGCAGGATAGTAGGGTCGATGTGCTTAAATAACGTAATTCCTCAGGATAGCATCAGAAGACCAGGTGGAATTTAAATTACGAGCAGCAAAATGTATATCTGGTGACCTGAGTTTTGCTAATGTGATGGACCACCTTTCTTGCAAGAAACACCTGAACTGCGTGTATTTGTCCAGGAACACTGTACAGCCCCTCGTGTGCGCTGGGGGGAATCCGTGGGAAGAGATCCCCTGTAAATTAAGGGCACATGATAAGCTGCTGTACTACTCGCACCTTGAAGGGATACAAGCAGGTAACTTGGGCAGCCCCTTCTTCTGTTTGAACCTCAGGTTTTATGGATCTTATGCTTTTTATCTATTCAAAATGCCTAAGAAGCTTTGAATTTTCTCAAAGATTTACGTGAGTCATTTTTAAATGGTGTAAGATTTCTTTGTTTTGTTTTTGTAAGTTAGTGAGTTTGATTTGTTTTAAGAAAGTGTTTGCAGTCATTATTGAGAGATGTTAAGCTTAGTGTTAATTAAACAAATTGATGTATCTGACTGAGTCCTGAGAGGGTTAGATTTTTCCCAGCTGTGAGAGATATCACACTAAAAGATGGGTAATTTCTAAGTTAACTGTGTGAGTTAAAGGAATTTGTGATAAAAATATGAATGTGTTTATTTCTAAACTTCAATAACAAAATATTTTATGGTCTTGGGTGGCTGTAATACACTGCTAGTGTGATGAGTTGTAAGTCTCTGGTAGAGAGAGGGCAAGGCCTTCCTCTTTGGTGAAAAATAGAGGGTTTTTCTTTTTGGAAGAGTGAAAAAGGCTTGACTGTTAAAATCCTAGAAGATTACTCCCTCCCTCCACAGTTTTTTATTTAGCATGCTGTGAAGAAAAAGAACAAGGAATACACAAGTAACAACTTCGGAGGCACCTAAGAGTGATTCATCACTTGTTTTCAAGTGACGCTCACTACAAAGTTTCTAAAGAAATGTCTTCATTTGCCGAGTAACTTTCCCATTTTCTGTTGCCATCCTCAGCACAATTTGATTCAAGACCAAGTTTGCAGTTGACCTTGCGTGTGGAGTGTGAGGGTTGGATCAGGTGACTTCCAAATGTTTCTTGCAATCTGAATTTTTCTGGGATTACAGTTTGGGTACGGTATACCAGAAGACACCCCTGGCACTGGGTTCTGAAAATAGCTGTGATATCCTGGTATTTACAGAGGACTCCTTTATTACATGAGGTGTTGATGCTGAAGCTTTTTTAAGGAATTTTCTGGGGTTTTTAGCAGTCTAGATTATTTCTTTTTAACAGATAATAATATGAAACAAGTAGGCTGCTTTATGTAGCCCTAATTATTTTACAGAAGGTGCCAGATTTCCATGCTCTGATGCATAATTTCTGAAAATTAGGAACAAGAAAGGTTTTTCTGTGTTTCCCTCAAACAGCTGCAATGTCTATATGTCTGTATGTCTATAACAGACTCCCTGGGAATGGGGAAACTGAAATATTTTTACTGGGTTTGGGCTTATATTGCATGGTACCAATGGATTTGAGAGTCGGCACCGAATTGGCATCTTCTCCTTCCTGAGCATTAGACCTGGAATCATGATACTGCCCTGAAGATGGCTGGCGTTGCAAGATTTGTATATGTGGGATTTAACTAACTCAAGCTATGCATAAACATTTATCTGTTAAATTGCATCATCATGTTACTAAAAGATTCTCCTGACTGTCTTGGTTCTGAAAATTGTGCTCTAAAATTTCCAAGGTAGCTCTCTCTACCTCTTATAGAGAAGTGGTTTGGTTTGGAGGTTTCCTGGCTTTCTCTCCTGTGGCGATTGACGTACCCTTCAAAGTGGATTGAGCACTAAGGGTTCCGATCCTAACAGCATCTGTTGAGATTTTAAGCTTCCCAGCGTGCTGCTCATGTATAGTGTGAAGGAGGTCCCCATCCCTGAAGAGACAAAAAGTGTGATGCTCGGTATAAGAACTTAAATGCAGAAGGTGTTTTTGTTGTGGTTTGGTTTTGTTGGGTTGGTTTTGTTGTGGTTTTTATTTTTATCTGACTGTCCTCTTTGTAGTAAACGTAGCTTGCTCCCTGGAAAGGCAGACTTCTCCCGGGAATTTGCCATGAGGAAGGCTGTTTCAACAACAGCCGCTGCTGCTCCTGAGCCACAGCTCTGCAGCGGCTGCCCTGGCCCTAGCACTTGGCCTTGGGGGAAGGTGGTGGGGTGGGAGTAGGCTAGGCCACCAGGAATCCTCTGGAGAGTTTATTGTACCCTCTGTGGGTAGAATCTTCAGGTGTAAGAGCAGAGGTGGCAATTCTGTAATTTAGACCAGGCCTCAGTTGCAATAACTTAGCAGACACCCTGTTTTTTATTTAATTATTACTTTTATTTGCAAAAACTTAATCTGTTTTTTCAACTACTTCTACTACTTACACTTTTAAATTATTTGGTTTATTCTGTTTCTCCCCTTGAGATATTTGGGAAGAAAACCTACAAAAGAAATACCAGCTTTCATGTTACAGGAAAGTGTTTTTCAAGTGCCTTTAAGGTGCTTGAAAATCTAGAGATAAATAAGAAAAATATCCTCCCTTCACCAAACAAATCTTCATTTGTTTAAAAAATATTAAAATGCTTTCTCTGGTAATTGTTACCTTGGTACATTAACCAGTGCCCTACTAAGTACGAGTCAGACAGGTAAATACTAAATAAAGTTGAAAGACTTGAACAAGTCATAAAGGTCTTGGAGTATCATCCATTCTCTGTCAAGCTTAATGTTTTATAAAAGCAGTAACAATCAAGTGTATATTTACTGCCGTATATGGTTAATAAGGCCAAGACAAGCTGCACATACTGAAGGCATATATATGTCTGCGTCAAATATTTTATGATGTGTATTCTTGGATTTATAGAATTGATAAAATTAATGTTACAACAATAAACCTATGTTTGGAGAAGAACCTAAGAAGAATCCAAGTACTACAATGAAAATATCCAGTATTTCAGTTAATTCAAAATAAATGGGGAAATTAAATTTAAATATTTTTAAAGAGTCCTTGAATGGTTTGTTGATTGGAAACTAATGTAACTCCTTGTCTAAGATAAAACACCAAACAGGCAGCAGCTGCTGGTAATTGGTGCAAGTAATTGTAGAGCCAATAAGTTGAAGAAGTGCTTATTAAAAGAAACTGCCTTCCTATCTGCTCGTAAGTTCAATTGAGTAATGCACTCTACATGTGGTCTGACGGTAGGTAAATTATACACCTGATTTAAAAACACTCCATCCATAAGAGCTCCTATTTTGCTCATCCATAAAATTTTTACTTTCTTTATTACTAACTACTTGCAGCAGCATATGGCATAATATCTATCAAATTAGGCTTTGAGGACATCTTAGACTGGCACCCTGCTGACTTGAAACATGTGCTTAATGCATATTGCAGTGGTTTTTAACCCGTTAAGTGCCCCTAGGAGAGGCTTCATCCTCTCCAGGCAAGAGTGCCCATGTGGCCTCAGGGATGCAGGCTGCACACCCTGCTGATCTGCTGGCATCCCACCGGCAGGGGCGACTCTGCCTTGCGTCCGCTGTTGCGCAGGCCTAATTTAAAGCTCATTCTAAAGAAACTTCGGGGCCACAACATCTTAGTCTTGAACTGATAAGAAAATAGATGGTTCTAAGAAGAGTTGTAATTCAAGCTTGAGAGTCATTTAAAAAAAAAATTTAAATTGAAATTAAGCCATGTTACTCTTTCAGCATATTCGTTTGCTTGCAGATTGGTCTGAAAAAATCCATTAATTTGATGAAATCATCTTCTAGTAAAAGTGATCTGAGGTGATGATGTGGACTCATCACAAGGATAGGTGAGATTCTGTTCACATAAATAACAGATTCCTTTGGGCTGCTCCTAAAACAACAAAAACCTATTTGCCCCCAGCTCCAAATTTTTGTCTTCAATTTAAAGCACAACATTCGCAGTCATCTTTTCCTTTAAAGAAACTGCAATTGTCTATGGGTCTGAAAATACCTTGGTGTACCTCTGACAAGTGATGTACCCTGGGTAAAACCTGAGGAAAAGACTCCTGCAGCCATCCACTAACCTGATATTAAACGTTGGGGCGGGGGGTGGTGGTGCATCTGATTCAACAGTCCCAGGAAAGTCATTTGGGTGGATTCATTGTGGGCTTTGTGAAAGCTTTTAAAGTATTTTTTTTGAAGTAGTTTAAAATCTGAATACTGCTTTCCCTTGCTTCCTGACAGTAATTTTTTAACAGAGGATTTTCACTGGAACTGATTAAGAGGTCACAGGTTTTATTTTTAAACCGAAATAAACTTGCACTTTAAGTGATTGCTTTAGCCCCAAGGCGAACTTGGCAGTGTGATTTATCCTAGTCCTGTATGCTTGTAGTGGTTTTCTGGAGTATATTTGGCCAAGATTTGTGCTGCAAAGGTCTGCTGCCAAGGTTGGATTACAGCCTGGGAAAATGACAGTCAGGCTGCTGGTGGCCACGCTGGACCGCCCCGGCTGGAGTCCTGGGAACAGGCTCCTGTGCCCGGGTAGCTGCTGGTGTCCTGGGAAGCAGCTGGATCGATGAGCTGCTGCCATTGCTGGGGACATGTCTCTGCCAGAGGGCTTTAACTGGTACGGCAAGCAAGCTAGCTAAAGAAATCTGAGGAAGCTAATAAAAATGAGAAACATTGATATCTGTCAGTAATGGTAAAGTTAACGGCTAATTCTTATCTATGGTGACATGGGTTTAGTTGAAAGGTAAACTGAAATAGGGGGTTTGAAATCACAAGCACTTCTTGTAAGCAACAAGAGGAAGATAAATAAAAGGATGTGTCCACGCAAACAGCTCATGGAAGAGTAAGCTCAAGCAGACCCCTTCACAGCGTCAGCCCCTGTATGCCCTTACTCCAGGGGAGCACCTCTCCTTCCCATCGGAGGGAAGATCCCTCGTGCTTCCCGTAACACAAAGATGTGCACCGAAGGAGTTTTGATGCATGTGAGAATGTGTTCGGAGCAAAAAGCTGGTTTGCCCAGTGTCTTGTTTCGAACAATAAATATGAGTTGTTCCCTAACAAAGCATAAGTTCAGGGCAAAAATGTGCGAAACTTCATTGATGTTCCTCCTTTTAAATTTTTTTTTCAGCTCAGCTGAGTGAGTTTTAGGTTTATGTCTGCTTAGTAACCCTTGAGTGATTACACTTCCATTTCCTCAGTCTTCCCTTGATCTCACAAACTTCTAGCAGCCATAATGCTCTTCATTAACAGGTTCCAGCAGTCTGTTACCCATAATATAAGGAGCTGCCTCCTTTGCTTTGAACCTGGCTCCTATTGGCATCATCTGATGCCCTGAGTTAGACACATGCTTAAGTGACATCCCCTCATATTCCAGCAGTTTGTATGTATGACCCGTAGCCTGGACCATGCTTCAGGGGATTTTATGCTGCTGTATAACATATTTTGTAAAACTGATGTTAAATTTTGCAGCTTTTTAACCTCTCTCATCTCTAGACTCTAGTCTAGATTTTTACAGTCCTTGTTGCCTTCTCTGTATCTTTATTATTTCTATTATGTATTTTGGGGAGGGAAAGCGAAGAGCTGTGTTCAGGTTTCAAGATACAGAAATACCAAGTCATTTCCTAATTTGTTTTCTGTCTCTTAAGTATTCATAATGTTTAGCTGACTTTTTGACTGCAAGTGAGCATTGGTCTGGTGTTTTCATAAAACAATCTGTTACGCAATGGCAGCAGTCATCTTGGAACCCCCATATGCGTAGGTAAAATGAGTGTTCTTTACAAGTATTCCTGAACTTTTATCCACAATGAATTTCATCTGCCATTTTATTGCTTGTTCTCATGTCACTGTAACATTCTTCCACAATTCTCCACTTCAGGGATTTTTTTTTTTTTTTTTCCCCACTAACTTTAGTAATCTAGTTTATTTGAATACTACAGATAGCATGGGCCTTAGCTTAGGCAGATCTGTGCTACTGCTGACCTCAGGCCACTATGAAAATTGTCTGCCTACTCCTCACGCTCTATTTGCTTTGGGTTTTTTAATTTTATTTATTATCTGGGTAAGAACCTTCCCTCTTCTCTCATGGCAACTTAGTTTCTTTAATAGCTTTTTGCAGTGGACTTTGCCAACAGCCTTTTTGAATCTCAAGATTTTATCACTTAAACCTTATCGTACATGTAACTTTTGAATTCTTTTTAAAACACTGTTAAACTTCTGAAGGATTGCTGCTTTTTTATAAAAAGCATATTGATTATTCTTTACTGGGTCTTGTGTATTTATGTGCCCATCATTCTGTTCTCTAAACTCTATCTTACATCAGAATTTCCCCCTGGGCATGGTCATTTGGTCTTTGCTATGGAAAATGAGTAAAATATAAAATAAAGCACCATCTCTTCATGAGGGAAATAGTACATGATTAGTCTTTCTGACTAATAAGTGGTTTAGAATCCTAAAGATGACACCCCACCAAATCTCTGTCTCTTGCGCTCTCTTTCTTTCTCGAGGTTTTCTACAGCTCTGGTAGAAAATACAATCCTTACAGTGTCATGGATGTGGAAGTACATGGGAAAGAGCCAAATTGTCTACCATCCTCCATACATCACTACTTCTGCCCTCCAGTTGGGTTACTCCATACGTTACACTTGTATTTGCTTTCTAGTACATGGTACAAAGGATAGAGCTCCCACTGAACTGATTTAATGAGAGTTTGATTGGGTCCTATCAAAGGAAAAAACACAAAAACTTGAAAAAAAAATTATTTACAGCTCTTTGGACCTTTGGCGTGTAACCTGGGTATGCTATTTCCCCCCAGATGTGCTTTTTTTTTTTTTTGTTGCCTGTTCTCAAGTACTTAGTGGAATTTGAGAATTGCAGCCTGTGCTGGGATTTTAAGATCTGTGCCAGAACAGAACTCAGCTTGGGGGTTGGTTTTTTGGTGTGTGGATTTTTGTTTTGTCGATTTTGGTCCTGGGGATGTACTGGGTATCCCATAGATGCTGACCAGAACCTTCTCTGCTGTCCTTTGTTTGTCAAGAGTTGCTCTGGTAATGTGTACAGAAATAGTCTGTCCTAAAACCTCTGCTGCTGATGTCCCAGCAGCACAGAAGACTAAGGAGGCATACTGGATTATGGAGTGATAGTAACGATGCTATTAGCTGAAATAAGAGAAACCAAGGAGCTGCAAAGGACAGAGCTTAGTTGGAACCAGAAGAGGAGATCATAAGAGAGTATGACCCAGTCTGGGGCCGAGGTGTCTGTTTGGAATATACTGCAGATTCTGGGGTCCTCTGCCACTCATCTCCTTTGGCCAGTTTGCTGTGCTGGCCCACGTGGCAGATGGGGATGCTGCTGTTGCTGCTTTGTTAGATCAAGGGATGGGGCTTGTGCTGTCAACCTCCAAGTCTGAACCTCACCGAGGACACAGGTTGGGTGATCAGACGTGGTTCCATGCTGTGTTTGCCCTAACCCCTACTAAAGTTATTTAAAAACCAGAAAATTGTATTTTTCGCTACATTTAGAATTTCCAGCTTTATTCTTTACACCCACCCTGTGTAACCTTTAGGTGATGCTCTGACTCGTAAATAGCATGGGTCAGGCTTTCATCAGGTGGCTGCAATCAGTTTACTCCACTGGCTTTTGCATATTCAACATGTGAGTTGCACCCATTTTGGCAACACTGCAATTGTGCAGTGAAGGAAACGGCTGCCAGTAGAATCCCAAATTGATTTGTTACGAAGGTTAAGCAATGGTAATTGAATTAAGAAGGAATTGCTGGAAGGGAAAGCCATTATCTGTTCTAATGGTCAGCTACCAGCAAAATTCCCAATTTTAAATTTCAGGTTCAATTTTATTAACTTGTTAAAATGTTTTGGATGTAATCCTGATGATGTGTCAAGAATAACAGCAAGAAATGCATATTTAAATATCAATATGCGTGTGCACTGCTTTCACTGACGGTGACATTAGACTGCAGTAGAATGATAAGCATTTATAAGATCAAGAACTAAAGCGCTGTTCCGTAAGGGCCAGGATGGCAGAACTTGGTGGTGTCTCTTATATTGTTATAGGTTGGACAGGCAGTGAAAATGTTAATTATTCTGAAAACAAAAAATTACTTTCTGCTAGCTTTTTTAATTTGCGATTTATTATCCTCCAGAAATAGCTTAATTGACTCTGACTTCAGCTACTTTAAATCCTTTAAAAATAGTATGTTAAAAAAATCACGCTTTAAAAATGTTTCTTTTCCTTCAGTAAGGAGTTGCTTTAAGAGAAAAAATAAAAAGCTGCACTGCATATTGAATTTTCCAGGCTGTATTTCTGCACAGCAATCTTCTGAAAAAGTGCAATTTTTTTTTTCCACTCAAACATGCATTTGAGAGGAATGAGTAGATCAGATAAAGAGCTGAGATTCAATTCAACTCAACCTTGAGTCACTCTCTGACTCTGTCTCTTTAAAAAGAAAAAAAAAAAAAGCCCAAGGTGGCAAAATCAATACAAACCAATAATAACTTCACATTTGTGGAAGCAACATGAATGGCTCTCCAAAATATTGAGACACATCCAAGTACATTTTAGCAGAGCTGATATTTATCAGAAGTCATTTGCCCTCAAGCAGATGCTCTCTTTCATTGTGCTCCTGTCACAAATGACTAAGATTTATGACAGACAATTACAGCATCTGCAGTTAGCAGCCTTATAATCAGCACCATTATTTAACGATTGGTGCAATAAACTGACTCCTGTTACTGTTTATCAGATATCAGTCAGTTCTGGCTATTTTCTTCAGCTCCCCAAATCACAGTATGGTGCAGCCACTGCCTTTTAATGGCTAGGCAGAAGCAGGCACATTTTCACGTTTTGTACAGACTGCCGAGGAAAAAGAAAAAGCAACCAATTACATGCATGTATGGTGCCCTCTCATTTGAGATGCCTGTGTATGTAACTATCTCTATACAGTCTAAAACCTCTTGAAAAAAAAAAAAATAACAGCTTTTACTATTTCAGATAAGAGCTTCTATTTAGGCTTCTGCATGGGGAAAAACGTCTTCTGTTTAAATATTCATGTTTAAAGAGTGAATAAAATGTTGATATACTGGAGTAGTCCTACTCTCTTGCAGCGTGAATTCTGTGTGCGTTTGAGGAAGGGACAACATCCATTCATTACTCGGCCTCCCCAATGCTGAGCGAATAACAGAATTGCATTTTAAATTTAGTAACGTTCTTATCAAAATTAAAAGCTTGAGAAATGTCTCAGCTGAGGGTTTTAACCAATGTATGTTGTGAGACTTGTGTTTGGGCTGCGTTTCCCCTGGCAGCCTTGGGAGAGGGAGCTAGGCGACGTTTGAGCCGCGAGGCCAACGGGGGAGCGCATTCGGACACGCTCGTGCTCCAAAAGCAAGGATGTCATTTCAGCGCCGCGCTCTGGCTTGGCTTCGGCCAGCGGCCATCAGGCACGAGTTCCCTTCAACAAATGCTCTTGCAAGCAAATTCTTCATGTCACCAGGAGAAGACTCTGTCCCCTGTAGCCTGAACCACTAAGTTTCTTAAGAATTTTTTTTTTTTAATTACAAAGCCTGCATCTTGTCTGCATTAGGTCTTGCCAGAGTAGGGAATGCTTTATGCTTATTGGCATATTCTTCTAGTTTAGCTGCTAAATGGGAATGCTTGTTATCCATAAAGCTTTCAGGAAAAGATTGGCTGGTTTAAAGGACTAAGGAAAATAAGTTATATCAGGTTTTGTTTCTGCCAGTAGAAAATAAAGTGAAGGTAAATAGCTCTCTCCTGTCCGCTGTGGAGATGAGACACCTCGCCAACAAGCAGAATTTAAAATCACTTTAAATACTGAACTGAAATTGCTTGGTACAGACACTTTCTGATACGTGATATATTTGTATTTTAACATCACGTTTACTGACTTGTGTATTAATAAACTAAGAGCACACAGGGCTGATGATGTTTCTTGGTTCAACAAGTACCTAACCTGTTGTTATTTTCTTTATCTGGAATAACTGATCACTAATATTCCTGAGGTGTTCTGGACAGAGAGTCAGAAGATAAAGGTGTTATACGTGCCTTTGATTAGAAGTTCACTTTTGGTGATATTTTCATAGCTATCTGTGCGTGTATATTGACTTTATTTTTTTACAGACAGTACATGTGAGTGGTTATAATCTTAGCAGCTCTTAAAATCTAGAGGTTTGATTTCAAGGGGTTTTTTGTCTCGAGCAGCACCATTAAAATTGACTTATATTTTCAGTAGAACATAAATATATTTGCCTTTTAAAATTTTGGATGGACTCTGCACTGATAGGAGAGAGATATTGAGTCTACTGAATCTGAACGTATGAAATACAACTTCTTGTCCAGCTTTACCTATGTTATGCTGTAATACACTTGAGAGGGTCTGTCTTTCAAAAAAACCCGAAAAAACAAAAAAAACCCACCCCAAAATCCAATAAACAACCCCCCCCCAGCAGAAAAGCTAAGCTCTGAAATTTGCACCTTGGTGTGTATCATTCTGATTTTTTTCAGTCAATCATGAACATAGAATATTATTAGTGTGCAGTCATGAAGCAGTTTGCTTATGCTGATAAGTATCTGCTTGGGACTAGATTGAGACAACTGAATCAATTTTATTTTCAGCTGATGTAGATGTTAAATGATATTTAAGATGATTAATGGTAGATGATACACTTTCCAGAAGCTACTTAGTGATGGACTCGCGTTAACATAGTCAAATCAATAGAATTTAGTCTTCTAACTCTGAGCCATCTTTTGAGAATTTTCTGATGTAGAAACCACCCTAGCTGTCCTTTTAGAGTTGTTTATGTACAATAAATCAGAGAATCCTTAGATAAAATAAAGCCAGGTGTAAGACTTCATCTTGTATATATACACCTAACTTCATACTGATGGACCGGCTCTGCTAAGCAGGAATATTTGGTGCCTGACGATGAGCTCCGCGGTGGGTTTGGATGAGCAGGCTGTAATGCTGCGCTAAGTTCTTGCAAGGAATAAACCCCCACTGCCTTCTCTCAGCTCCGTTGCAACAGGCTCTGAGAGTCTGGCCAAGGAAGGCGTAGGGCAGGGTAATATGAACGGTCTAAAGGGAATGTTTGGATGCTAAAATGTCTTGGAAGTGAAACTGGGATTTTTGCTCTCAATTAAAATTAGAGGCCCTTGTCCATCACCTGTGTCAGGATTCATAGTAGGTGTTCCTGTAGGTATTTATGAGGTAGGTTGTGGGAGGAATTCACTCATTAACTCCACCTGATCCAGCACATGGTCCAATCAGTGGAAATGACTGTCCTTTAGTGTAATAGTTGTTGAATTAGTAATGAGTTATCATGGTTTTAGAAAAAGGTAACATGACTAGTCATGATGATGAACTTCAGGATGCTGTGGTGTGATACGGTGTTAAAATTTGTGAAAACTTCTAAGCAGTTTATTCCTATTTTATGGGGAAAAGTTAAAATCTCTTTTTTCTTTTTTCTTGTCACTTTTGCTTCAATTAGTAAAAATCATCAGAATCTCCTTCTGACAAGCAAGTTCGTTTGGAAATTTGTTTTTACTTAAGTAAACCATTGCCCTCTGTTAGGAGCTGTCCAGGATGAGAAGGAAGATGAGCAAGTGCTGCATCCTTGTGCAACAGCTATGACTTTCATTGGAGGTTAATTTTTAAATTAATTTAAATTAATATTTAAATTAACCTCTGGTCTTTTGCTTATCAAACATTGCCCTTGCAGACAACATGCCTCTACTCCTACTGCATTAAATAGATCGTGCCTGTTGTGGCAGTAGCTTATGCACCTTTTTCTTCCTTCTCTGGTATGCAGAGCTAATTATGCGCACTGGTACTCATACTCGTAAATGTGCTTCTTAAGGTCCACACGTGTAGCCTAGAGGTAGCTCAAATTTTATATTCAGTCTTTTTCTTTAGTCATTACATGCAGAAGATTTCTTTATAGACTCAAATGTTTCTTTATCTAGGTTGTAATGACAGAGCAGGTCTGCTTCTCCAGCTCCTTCATTTCCCTTTCATAGCATGTGAGTAGTTGTTATTATCCATGGCTGTTACCTACCATCTTTCTGTTTACAAGAACTCTTAAACTGTGACCAAGAATTTAGAAACTATGGATATCACGTTGGAGCAATGCTCCACATTATAGTGTATTTAACTTGGCCCAAGCCAGCATCAAATGCCTGTGAAGATCTGTTCCAGAAGAACAGGATGGTGGCTCGTAGCATGCAGTACCTCCAAGAGGGCCTTTGTAATTGAGCATCTATTCCTGTTCATCTCATTGCTAAACAAGAAATCCAGAGGCAAATCTGGGAAGCGAAGCATTCGCAGTAGAAGCTTGTAAACTGGGACACAAATTTTCCCCCTTGTGCAGGGAGTCATTACAGGATGATGCTCCACTGTTTTCTCAATGTAGCAGTTTCTGTGGGATAGGATCCAAATTGTAGGGCTGTATCCCTGGAAGAATTTGCTTCCACAAAGTACTTAAGATTAATACTAAATAAGCAGCAAAATGTGATCATGCAGCGTAATTCTGGGGCAAAGGCATGGAAAACAGCCTTTGGCTATATCAGCAAGCTGATAGTGCTAGGAGTAAGGAATTATTAATGCAATTATCTCACAAATGGTCTGAGCAAGAACTTTATTGAAATACTTTATACAGTTGTAGTTTTTTTTAAACTTGGCTTAAAATACGAGATTTTTAAAAGTTTAATCTTATTCAACCCCTCTCCCTCCCCCCAAAGTCAGGTAGTAACTTGGTCAATATGCAACAAAGTACATGAGAGAAGGCTATGGATAGCCAGGAGAGGCTAGAATCAAAATATGTTTTCAGTAGTGATTTTTATATCCATTGTTTCAAACCTTTGCTCAAAATAGCTTTTGTAATCACGTGCTCTTTAGCACTCTTGCTCTGTAAGAAGTTCCTAATTGTGGAACTGCAGAGTGAAAGCTGCACTTTGTTTCAGCAAAGTCCTTGAGCTGCTTCAGTTGCAAAGCCCCTGAGTGGCCGGGCAGTACAGCACTGCCACAGCAGATGCCACCGGTATTCGCTTCGCCACAATATTTGCTCTTGCACAGAGTTAGAACATGCCCGAGACATTTCTCGGTGAGATACTATACCATCAATAAAAACTTGTAGTAGTAACTCTTGTGTGATGAGTTCATTCAGTATCAGTAGTTCATAGAATTATGAATGCTTGAAAAAAAACCAAAAAAACCCAACCCAAAACCCCAAGCATTTTGACACAGGACCAGATTTATGGGTTCTGCGTTTTGTCCTAGAAAAAGATCTGCGGTGGTTGTCCCTACTGCCTGCTGGCTATGTGCTAAATAACTACTTTATTTTTGCTAGTGAATTAAGACATGAAAGTTACCTTAAATCTTCCTTTAGTGGAGAAAGCTGATAGGTTCAATCAGTCAATCATGAGATCTCTTGAAATTAGAAACGTTTTCTTTTGCACTGGAGTGAGCACAGGAAAAAAATTGGCCATTCCCCTCAAATAACATTTGCCTCTCTACTTTGTTGTCATCAGTAGATGGTTTTCTGTCAAAGTTTCTAGCTTGTTGATTTAATAGAGTGCATGTGTGCATCCTGTGGAATTTGAGAAAAGTTTCTTGTAGTGTAGAGGAGCCAGGACAAGAGAGCAAAGAGTGCAAAATGCGTATGTGCTGGGTATTTGTATTTTTGGAAAAGTAGTGATAGTAGCATTATTTTTTTTTTAATAAGTTTTCAAAAGAATTCACAATACCTTCTGTTGCAACTATTTCTGCAACTGTCAGCATAACACACTATGGGGGCTGTGGAGAAATCTTATCCAGGGAATCCTCAGTCTGAAGAGTTCCACAGATCCCTTCTCTCAGAGGTGTTGATTCCTATTCATGAACAAAACACGGTTCGTTCTTGACTATTGCCAGCACCTCTCTCCGTGTCATGTCAGATTTACTTCTGGACCATGCAGATTAGATCAAATCTACTTTTCATTAGATTTTAAGAGTCACAGGTTTGAGGTACATGTTGTTATTCATGCAGGAGTTGAATCTTGGTTTATAAAGAAAACAACCTGGTAAAACAGGACTTCTCATGAGAGGTAGTACCTGCTGCACCACCGCTTTATGCTGCTCTTTCCGCTAAGGTTCCTGTCACTGTGGTCCAGCACAACCACGCCAGACCAGACTGCATGGCCCTCAGCCCACGGCCTTTTTGCCCTTTCTCTCTTCCCTCTAGCATCTTCAAATAATTACATTAAAGCAGGGTCTAGGAGGCTTTACTGGAGTTTAGCTGGAAATGCCAGTGACACAACATACAGAGCAGCTCTTCTCTTGGGGGTGGGGGGGCGGAGAGTAAAAAAAAAAAAAAAGTAATATGAATAGAGAGTAGGGGATGCAGAAGAAGAAATAAAGTAATAAAATAATCTGTTATTTTTTTAACTTGTTGTTATTAAGATAAATATTTTTATTGTTGATTACCTTTACCAGCATCGTTCAGTACTAAAATGCAGTCCTTTATTTAAAAGAATAAGGTTAAAGAACTTTCATCAAATACCCAGTTCCTGCAAAACGTATTCTAGAAAAGAAAATGTCCAGACATTTATAACAATAAGGCAAGCAAATAGCAAAAGAAAACAAAGATAAATGAGTATACAAATGAAACATGCCCAATCTGTGAGAAAATACCCTATTTTCAATGGCCAAGTCTCTAAAAAAAAAAAGAAAAGAAAAAAAAAAAACCCTTACCCACAACCAAAACCTAACTGACCAATAAAACCCCCCACACTTACAGACCACTGCATTTCCCCTTTATATAATGAATGTAACGTCAGTCACGTACAAAGTTTGCAGGATGTTTGACTTCTGGCAGCTCGTTATTTGAACGAGAGAACCTTGGCATTACTTGGAACCTATTTTTAAACAAATTAACTGTTTCTAGTAGTAGATGAATGTATATGTGCTCAGTCTTTTTCGGCATCTGAGATTCCCTGGCTGGCACCTGCCGTTGCGGGACCTTTAACCTTTCATGAGTAGTTTTGCCTCATTCTAGGAATCCACATCTGTGGAACTGGGGTGGTTGGGGTTGCTGGGGGGGGCGGTGGGGTTTTTTGTAGATTTGTACAGTTGGGCAAAATTTTACAGCCCTGTGTACCAGTCTGCTCTTGATTTTGAAAGCTGCAGCTGAGTGGGCAATTTCCACCATAATACTTGAAAGGACTCAACAATTAAAATAATGATTTACCAGATCAAATATTTTTTTCTTCTTAGGAAAGAATTTTCCTGCTATCATAGAGTAAACTGATTAGGGTCTTTAAAAACGAAAAATCTGCAAATCAGTGCATTTTAGAAGGTTAAAACTTGCAGACATATGATATGTAAAATCAGAATTTATTCTTTATGCTCTTAGCCAAACATTCTGTGTAATTGCTGATTAGTAATGCACAAGAAAAAGGTAACAGGCAAGCATTTGGTGTAGCAGCATTGCTTATTTGTGCCACTGTTGAATTAATAGAATAGCGGCCAGCGTCAGCCAGGTGGATCTGCGTGGGGTGTGGTACTGGGAGGGAAAGCAGAATTATTTTAGGTTGGTTTTAAGGGTTTGGGGTTGGTTTTTTTTCTGGATCCACTAGACCAGTCTCTGTAATAATAACAATGGAATAATAATTAAAAAGAATAAGAGTAATTTTAATTTATTTCTGTGGCTTTTAATTGTTTAATATTCCCTGGTACATTGTGGGACTTGAGTTTCAGTGCTGTTATACAGAAATAGGTGTGTTTATCAGCTAGAGATGTTTGTCAGACTATTTTAAAAGATCTTTTTAGAGGGTTAAACTTACTTTCTGCTAATTGTTTGTGTACAATGTAGTGATCTAGCTCCCCCTAGTGTATTAAAAATCCCCCAAAGACTTAATCAAGTATTTAATGAATTAATAAAATGGGGAAATGTATTTTGTGAGACACGTAACACGACACCCTGTTCCACTGGAAAAATGCCACTATAGTTTTTAGAAAGGAGCAAAAATTACCTTTTTTCCTCAGTACTTTCTACTACAGTTTTTTCTGGTGAAATTAAAAGTGTTGTGTTTATTAAAATTTTTTTTTTAATAAATTTGCTGATAGGAAATCAAGCTTCTGAAACGTTTCTTTAGACACTTGAATGTGTTACTGAGTTCTGGGAATGACTGCAAATTTCCTAACTTTCTGTCCTCTCAGGAAAAGATTTGTGTCAAACGGAACTGTTCAGAGCAGCTCTTTCTAAAAGGAAAGCGTTTGGTGAAATCCTCTTTCTTTTTGTGGCTGTTACACTCTATGCATCTAATGAAATCATAAACGGAAAATTATAGCTTCATTCTAGGGAATGTGAAGACTTACTCCAACAGATGGCATCAAAACACCGGTCTGAACTATATGATTGCTGATTGTTAATTGCTTCTGTAAAACAATCCTTTTAAACAGAGTAATGCATTTTATCATACAGATTATAGTTCTACGCATTTTGGTTTTTCAATATGTGTTAACATTTTCTGCTCCAGTGTAAGATTTAGTGTTTGCATAATTATCGGATTAAACAACAGTGACTCAATTTTTTTTTAAAGAAATGAGGACAAGAAGATAGAGAATTATGAATCACAATTTCTGTTTATTCAGAAATGCTAAATTACGGTACAAGTATGAGCTTTTATTATGCACAAAACAAATGGAGCAAGATGCCCTTAAGTACAAAAACAATTACCTAGTCCAGCATTCTTCACTCCAGAAACTCCCCGTGACGTTAGTGGAAGCCTTGGCTGTGTAAGGAAAGCAGAGTGCAAAGAAGATACTGTACAATATCCATTAATCATTATGAAATCAATACCCCTGATTATCCATTTGTATTGTTCTTGCGCCGTAAGGGCTGGGTATTTTATGCAAAGCTAAATGAATGGGGAAATTCTTTTCGATGACTTGGTTAGCCCATCGGTAACGATGTGGGGAATTACACGAGAGTTTGTTTCGTGGAGTTGTTCTCTTGTTTCTAATGTAGTCAGCCTGAGGGTGTTGCAGAGATAGCAAGCTCATGGTTGAGGAGTCTGGAGCCTTGCACCTTTCTGGTGCTTTCTGCCCTTAAGCCGGTGGAGAGTTGTCTGGTTCCGATGGAGGATTGCGTCGAGTTTGCCAGTTGTGATTCAGGTTGTGGCACGCTATTTTCTCATAAAGGACTCTTGTGACCTTGCCTGGGTGAGTGTTGCCTTTTCCCTCAACATAATGGAGGTAGCCAGAACAGTGAGAAAATCGGGCTAGGAAAATAAATTTTAAAATAGCTGTGCATACTTTCAGGGCTTCTACTCCAGACTGTTTTTTGTTGCAATATTACATTATTATATATTCTAAAATGCCTATTATGTATAGAATGTGTAATTATATTAATATCGTAACTATATTGTAATCAGTACGCAGCTGTCTGCTAAATGGAACGTTGGGCCTGCACTAATGTGCCATTAACTGGCCTTCGTGGCAACCTGTTACAAAAAAGGACGCGTGACGATTGCGTCCTGCGATCTGGTTTGCCCCAGAGGATCGAGAGAGGGGCTGTGCTAGGAAGGAGCACTCTTACACCAAAGTGCTGTTGGTTTATGTTTCTGGTTTGGGTGCAAAGGAATCCAGACACAGTGAAAAAGATTTTCCTCTTCTACAGTGAAGTTGTCTGTGTGTAGCAAATTTTTGATCTAATGGTTGTAGAAAGGTGGGTGGATGCAAATCTGTCCATTGACCTCCATTCTTGGCTAGCACGTCCGAATGATGTTTATGCAGACCAGTAAACGGGTAACAGGCAATTCCCATAGAGCTTTAATATCATTAATTTATTTAACAGTGTTTGTGACATTGGGAAATGCCTAACTGTATTAATGAGTAAAAATAAATTGCCTCTCCTTAGCAGTCTAGAGATACTTCATCTGAACAGTCTGGGGACCACCAGGTATGGGCTGGCGAGTGACACAGGTGTGCTAGGGATATGGTTCATCAGCTCATCGTTCCTTCCCTAGGTTACTCCCAAAATGGCACAGGAATTTGAAGCCACTGAAAAGGGTCAGTAAGCTGGAAGCAGTAAGTTTGTCTAGACCAATTTAGGGAGTCCTTTATCTGTTCCTAGAGTATGTTTGAGTACTCTGCAAAAGCTTTTTCCATAACACTAGAAGAGAACAATAAAAAAGAAACAGGGAATTCTTCAATGCATTCTTGTGAAATGCATCTATATTTTACTATAAGATGCTACAACTGGGTAAACTGAGGCAAGGGTTAATGGCTTGATTTTCAAGAGGGTTTAATTCCCAGACCTCCCATTGAAATGGGTTTGCTAAGTGACAGTAGAGCAAAATGCATCTGTGTGACTGTGAGAATATAGCAGTCTAAAATCTGAGCCTTGCGTGTTAATGCTGTGATATTACTCGTTTCTCTGAGAACTTGACTTGCAGTTTCAAACCTCTCGTTCTGCCATGGAACACAGCTCACATGCTTGCAAAGTGGGGTTTATCTGGTTTCTAGGTAATTTGGAATGGGCCACAATCAGCATCGTGCCAATAAAACAGAAACTGGATTAGCCAGTGTAACGGCCTGTAATGGGAGCTGCTGTTTTCGGCGTTGGCTGGTGTGGTTGCAAGAACACACGTGTGTGAAGCCGGGTGTCTGAGTCCTTTTGTAGGAATTCTGGGCTTTGAGAGGCTGAAGAATGAGTAGGTGCTCAGCAGTGCTGAACTCCGGCCATTACTGTGGTGGAAGAATAAGGATTTTATAGTTAAACTAAAAGCATGGTGGGAACCTAAATAAACCCCAAATAAGTTGTGCTCTGTTTTCACCTTCTAACGATTAAAACCGGTTTGCTTATTCAGGAATGGAACCTGCTGCAGGCTGCTGCTGACTGTATGTTTATATTGCATACATGCAGAATGCATTTGTATTGCCCTCTGTTGTCACATCCATACCTGTGTGCACTGGCCTGGTGGAGATCTAGTTAACCTGATGTTGGCTGAATTACTCAAAAAACCCTGCCCAAAAAAAGCCCCAAACCAAACACACACACACACACACACCCCCCGAAAAAAACCCCACACAAAGAAATGAGTGACTTGCACACAGCGTTGCTTATGCTGGTAAAAGAGACGGTGCCACAAGTGAAGGCTCTTTTATCATTTACACATTTTTAAGCAAATTAATTATTTCACATGTAAAATCACAAAACTGTCATATTAAACAAGGTGTTACTAAATAATTTTGGATGCTCATTCAAAGAGGAATAATCTATTAGCATCACAGAAAGGATTCATAATTAACAAGGCTGTAGAGGTAGGCCTGCCTGCTGGGCTGTAAGAAATTGTGGAAATAGGCTGATTGTCATGAAAAGCAATTTTACCCAAGAAATAGAGTATAAAATCGGAACGTTGGCAAGTATGCAGTGAAACTAGATTGTTTTTAAAAACAGTGAGTGGCTTGGGTTTTGGTTTTCGGTTTGTTGGTTTGTTGTTTGGTTTTTTTTTTTTTTACTGACTTTGATTAATACAGAGCAGGTCTTTTCTGTACATTGTGCTTCTGCATTATATACAACCAGTTTAGAACCAGTCTTTAGGCTAGCAAGATTTTTCTAATTTAGCATTTTCAGGAAACCTGTTAATTTCTGAGTTTGATGAAACCGTGGTCACTGAGAAATTTGCAGGGGCGGAACGGAGGATGAGGGCGTTGGTACGTGGGGACCCGGACCAACTCCTCGCCCTCGCTGGGGAAGTCCTTGTGCACTTCACGAGCTGGTCAAGATGAGTGGTTGTGGCTTAGGAAATGAAAGACCAGAATCCTTTTTATTAAAAATAATAATAATGATAGTCATTGTATTACAAATTAATTTTATTCAGAGGGTCTGCAGTGTTAGAAATTGCTATCTTTCATTATTCAATTGTTTTTAAGAAGTTACTTTTATTATCTCTAATCTTTAGGGATTTGGGGGGTTCTTTTGTTTACCTTTTAAAAGCTCTCTTAATGAGGTTGTTTTCTAGCAGAATTTTCAGCTTTTCTTAAATAGCATTAGCTAGACTATTCTCTTCCAATTTCCTATCTGCTAATGCAGCTTTTTTTCTTTTACCAAATTTAAACAGGACTCCATATCACTGTTATTAGGATGTCACAGGAAAAAAAAAAAATGCCAGTGATGTTTTGAGCATGGGTGTTTTATTGTGTTTATTTTTAAATACATTTCATGAGGTTCCCTGGACAGAATCAAATAAATGAATCCTGCAAACATCTTCATTATGGTGTAGCCAGAAAAGAAAGGAATCTGAATTAGGACTGTATTCTTAGCATAGTTCATAATAAGCGTTATCTTTATGACAAGCTTAAAGAACATAAATTGCTGAATCCCTAACAAAAAGCATTTGAAACAATCGGCTAATTAGGAAGGGGGGGAGAAAGAGCAATATTTGTTTTCCTTTGCAGTCTAGATAAATAACGCTTAACATGAATACATAACTTATTTTGAATGATCTGTTGTGTCAGTATCTGGCACGTCTTTTTCAGTGACAACAATTAAGGCTACGTGTAAATGGAAATGCAGACTATCTGTCATTGTCCATTCCCTGGTAGCGAAGCATGCCGTCTGCCTCCCAGCAAGATCATTTTGCCAGGATGTGAGTGAGCTGGTCACAAAATGCATAGTTGATTATCTCATCGAAACACACTAATCCTGGCAGAGCTATCCACGGTGGAGGAGCCATTGTTTGGAATAGGTCAGTTGTTACACGGCTTGCAAACCCGGCTCCGGGTATACGCGTTGTCTATTTACTTACTGAAGCAAAATGATATGTCACGCTGAAAACCAAACTTGAGCAAAGAAGATGATCTATTAATCGGGATATTAATGGAAAAGAAAGGAAAATAGGCTCTCTCCAGAGAGCAGAGAGGAGGCAGCCACAAGCACCCGCTATTTGGCTCAGGACGGGAATAACTGGAACTGTAGGGCCCAGCCTGTAGGAGGGATCTGACTGGAGGATCCTAACGGCTTCTCTGAATATTTAATTGAAGGCAGAGTCCAGCACAGAATGCATTTGAAGAACACTAATAAACATCCTGCTATATAATGAAGTAGGAATTAGATGATAGAGAAAATATCGCAGCTTTGTATTTTGTAAAATAGCAAAGCTGCATGAGGAATTTGACAGCTTCAGTGCTGCTCTGTTGGCAGCAAAGTGCAGCCTCCTAACGAAATGTTAACAGCGATACACGCAGAATGAGTCCTAGGGTTTTTCTAGCATGCTAAGTTGGGCACAAAAAATTAAAATACAACCAACAGTTTCAAAATTAATTATAACTCTTAATATTTTATGTTTTCCTTGTGGCTGTTAGTGTATCATTGTGGGGGAAAATTCTTTTTCAATAGTAACATGAAAAAAATCAGACTTATGTTAGGGAATAGCTGAAGAAGCTATTAAATTGTGTTTTAATTGTGAAGTTGTTTTGTATTATCCTTCAAGTACTTTCCAGTTTGTAATAGTCCTTCCCTAAGAAGTCTTGACAAATTGCAAGTTTCCTAAGTATATTTTATGTATTTTCATAATTCAGGTTTGTAGTAATTGCAGGATGCTCATTGATACCTTTCTAAAGAATATAAAAATATAAAAAGGGTTAGATTATGCGAAAAGTGCATGGGGGTGGGAGGGAAGACACATGGAGGGGAGGGAAAAGTTTCATCAAGTCCAAACAATATTCTTTAGATTTAGATTTTGAATACTTTTCACATAACAAAAATCAAAAATGTTTTTTCGTGCTGTTCATGAAGCTGCACCGATCTCCAAGAGGAGATGAGAGCTCGAAGGGCACGGCGTGCAACTTCCTTGGGAAGATGGGAGGGAATCAATAACATCCTTAACCTGACAAAGGCGCTTCAGCCCCCACCACCTCACCTCAGGCACGCATCTCTGGGGTTTCTCTTGGGCTGACTGCACCCTCCTCTGGGGCTGTCTCGTGCCTGTGCCCAAGATCCTTGTCCATCGTGGTTTAGCCCTGCGGGCTGCGCTGAGCTATGCCAGCAGCACCTGAAGACTGGCATAAATTCCACTTGGCCACATCCTGTGCAAACCAATGAGAATTTCTAAGATACAAAATTAAAGCAGAGCTTATCCTTGTCAGCCCATATCAAGGTAACATCCTTTAGAGAAAGTGGGACTGGGCAGCGACTGTGTTTTAGAAAGAGGAATACGCGCTTTGTTACTGCCAGTGGGTCTTAGATCTCTTAAAACAGTAAGAAACACGCAACGTGTGCCATGAATATCCCGAATGTCCTCAGCCCCCAGCCTGCTGCCTGGCCCGAGTGGTGCCTGTCCCTGGGAGAGAAAGAAGTCACGGCTGGCCAAGTCGCCTCCCTGTGGCTGTCGCTGTAGGGTGTAATTCTGCACAGGGGGCTGGGAATCCCAACTTGGTGCTCGTAAAGGATGCCCTCGCTGCCTGACTCGTTTATGTATGCTCTATTTTGAACAAGAACAGGCTGATAAACATACTTAGTACTTTCACAGCTTTTTCTTTCTTGGGGTCTCTCAGCACTTCATAAATCCAAATGAGTAATCTTCACAGTATAAATAACAAAGGAAGAAGCTGATTCCAGATCTCTTGATGCGAACCTCTTAGGAAATTGTAGCTTGCTTTGCTGTTGTGCAGTGATGCTGCCTCTTCCCGTGTCTGTCCATATTTCTGCCTGGTATCTTTGACACTCGTTGGCTAAACTCAACGTTGTGGCTTAACCGCAGCTGGCAACTAAGCACCACACAGCCGCTCACTCACTCTCAATCCCCCTGCTCCTGCGGGATGACAGAAAGAATTGGAAAAAAAGAAAAGTAAAACCCATGGGTTGAGATAAAGACAGTTTAATAGAACAGCAGAGGAAAAGAAGAATGATGATAAAATAATATACAAAACAGGTGATGCACAATGCACTTTGCTCACCACCCGCTGATCAGTGCCCTGGGGCCAGTTGGGGTCGGCTGTCCCGGCCGTGCCCCCTCCCAGCCCCTTGTGCCCCTGGCAGGGCAGGGGGAGCTGAAGAGCCCTTGCCTGGTGTAAGCCCTGCTCAGCACCAATGGAGCCATCAGGGAGTCATCAACGTTCTGCTCATCCAAAACCCAAAGCTATGCCAGCTACTAGGAGGAACATTAACTCTATCCCTGCTGAAACCAGGACACTCAACCAGATTTGAAAGAAATGTAGCAGTATCTGATGTATGTGTTCCTAAAAGTTTTGTGGAGATTTGTGGCAAGATATGTAAGCCCAAACTGGTTCCTGTACTTGGGCAAAGTTGGGCAGATTGCAACCTTATGCATCCTGTTCGGCAGCCAGTGGCCAGCCAGCGGGCATGCTCTGTTTTCTGGTAGCAGTCGTGGTTTGTGCCGGTTATGCCGTTTCTTGCCTCCTGGGAATGCCCTTCAAGAATGGGTATGAGGGAGCTTGGATTACTGTAATGGGAGCAGTCTGCAAGCAAAATAAAAAAAATGAACTCGTAAGAAAAAAGTCAATTGCTCCATGAGCAAGGAATTAAATCACAGCGTACATGCTGACGTGATGCTGAATATAACGCATGGCAAAATATCCACTATTTCCAGGGAAACTGATATTCCGGTATATACTTCCAGTTTAATTGATAGCACCGCTTTCCCACATACATAATTTTTAATCAATGTAAATTTGAAAGTTTGTATCGTAAGCTAGTTAAACTCTAGTCTTCAGTAACCTAACTTTAAATAGGGATTAAAAATGAAGAGACTGATTTTTAGAGTAAGATCTTTCTCCACAAAGTGCCCCTAAAGAATAAGATACCATCCTCTGAATAGGAGACACCAAGTTTTCTCCCAAATGTTTTCAGAGAAACAATTTTTAAGGACAAATGATATTTTCACTTCTGCAGTTTCACGGTATGTCAGCAGGTTGTTTCAGGTTTTCAAACCAATCCTTCCAGGAAGTTACCAGAGAAAAACCCCCCATGTTTCTGCCCTTGCTGTCACGATACAGACCATGAATGTTCTGTTAGGTTGGCCTAGAAATCAGCAGGAAGCATGCAGAAAATGGTGAAATGTTTTCATAAAGAAAAAAAAATCCTTGAAAGGAGAGTGTGGATGTTATTGAGAAATTACTTTTATAGCTGGTCAATCCATATTTCCTAATCCACCATGATATTTCAGGAAGATGTTTCAGTACCTTCTCATGAGTTTATAAATAAATTTCGGGGATGTGTTAAGCTATTTTTAAGATGACCTTAATATTAATTTCTCTGGACAATTTAAATTAAAACTGAACCAATATATTGCAAAACAGATTTAAAACTAAAAATGAATACCTACTATCTTGAGTGCAAAGGATATGACCAAAGGCAAAGTCATCCTGAGTCTGTAAAACCAAACAGTTTGAATTCTGGTCCTCGCTATGGTATCACTTATGGAAAAGTCCTCCTGAAGTTGAGGGAAAAGTCAGCAAGACTCTAGAAGTTACTCTAAAAGAAAAAAAAAAAAAAAGCAGAATTACAGCTTCTGTATTTATTCTCAGAATCCTGTGGCAAGGATGTAATTATCAATTCAGATGATAGAAAAATGCTCAGGGCTCGTCATACTTTTTAGACACAAGACCATTTTAAGTCAATCTGTAACTGTGACAAGATTTTTATGTGGTCTGTTCTTTTCAAATTAAAATATAGGAAATCACTAATGCCGTAACACAGCTAGAGGTTTGTTGTGCCAGATGAGAAAAGGCAGCAGCAGGCTCCTTCCAATAGTCCATGTAGATTTGAATATCAAATTATATTTTATTAGGCCATGCCTAATTTTCTCCATCTTAATCTTAACCACGAGGACCTTAGAAGTCTTCCAGCAGCTGTAGGTGCAATCTTATCTGTGACCAGGGGAAGACGGTTTCGGTGGAAGCCAGATTGGGCCAGCAGAAGCGTGCTGTCAGGTATTTTTTGCTCTGCGTTGGAGCCTGGTAAGGCACCAATTCATGTGTTTGAGCAGCATCAGCAGTAATTTACGTGGCGCAGGACTCTGTTCCTCCTGCTGCCGTCCTCTATGTTATGTTACATGCCGTGTTAACGCAACAAAATATTATTGTACAACAAAAGCTCATAAACATAAAACTCTGACGGCAAGGGCGTTATACTCTTTGCTGATAGCAAAGATTGTGGGTTTGCAGATTTCCCCTAGAGCAGAAGGTTTCTGAGTTCCCGGTGTTGCTACTTATGATTGGCAATATGATGCATTTTCCACCGTCAATTTTGTGATTAAAGATGTCAAAAAGTATGTGTAGATGAGCTGAATATTTTTGACAGGCAAGTTGATTCCTACTTTCCTCTTTATGGAACATCTACTAATTCTAAAAAGTATCTTGAAAGACCTGCAAAACCCAAATTAGGGAAAGGAGACTGGAAATACTGCTGGTGTGCGGAGAAGGTAACTCTTCTCCTCCCAGTCTGGTATGTAGCTCTTTACGGTCTTGGTATAACTCTTCCCTGGAGGTTAGTCTTAGTATGAAATGACTTCCAGGAAAAAAAAAATAAGTCATTTAGAGGGAAAAAGTTTTTGGCCAGCTGTCAGCACAAAACCTACTTCAGAATAACTGTTAGAGCTCACCAAAATTTTCTGCATTCTCTTTCTCTGTCAACTGTGTAATAGCTCCTTACAGCTCGTCGAGTACTCCGGCATTATGGAAGCAGTTACGTTCTTTTTCTCTTTAACTGATACAAAATTCAGTTCAGTGTTTAGTGAAAACAGTATGTCCTTGGCTAAAATACTACTTGAAATAAACACTGCTAAACAGGTTAATTTGTAAGTTTTATAGTCTCGTGGGGAAAAGAAAGTAGAATCACGTTCATGTCCAAGACCCTGAAGCCTTTATACTGATAGCTTCAGTGATGCTCTATCTTCTGATGATTTTGCAGCCAATGTACTGGTTGGATCCCACAGATCAGGAGCAAAGTTACCAAGGCAAAAGTTCTCCAGATTGTCCTATGGCAGTCTTGAGCATAAATTTCTGATTTGGCATCGATTCACCATACCTATAGGCCGGGTGCTAGGATGGAGTGCTCCCTGCAGGAATCAGTGTCTGGAATTTCCGAATGCAGGATCTGTGCATGAAGAAGCGTTCCTATTGGAGTTTTTCCTATTTCTCCTTCAATGTTGGAAGCGTGTTGTTTGATAGCACGACTAGCGCTTCCTGCACCTCTTGCTGGGAATTGGTAGGGAGCTTCAGAGCCACGGTGTGTGTGCTTAGGACTACAGTCGCACGGCAGCCTTCATGGCAGATCAGTGCGGCTAAAAGCTGTTCCTACGGGAAGCGTTATCGACTTTGCTGCTTATGCTGCACGTGACACTAGCGTGTTCTGGCTGCAACAGCACCAGTAAGTACTTTCTGGCTATCTGCTACTGGAACATCTGGTATAACGGGTGCATTACACTGCTTGGCCAGCCTCACGCTAATTCTCCCTGTGTCTCCTGAGGAAGAGGATGCATTTCATGAGACATGGGGAAGCGGCCGTAGGTCATTCCAGAATGAGAGAAGGCTTGTTGGTGAGCAGTGCTTCTTCTACACTTCTTAAGCAACGGGACGTGTCTGCGTGAAGCAGTCCGTACGCAGGGTTGCTCATGGACTGAAGCCGTGGAACCTGTACATTGGAAGAGAGGGATTCACAGTTATTCCATTGAAGTGAGAATCCTGTGCAGGCCCTCCTTTCTCCCAGTGTTTCTTGCCATAATAAATAGTGTTATTGCTCTTG
This sequence comes from Butorides virescens, assembly GCA_017310255.1. Taxonomy (NCBI): domain Eukaryota; kingdom Metazoa; phylum Chordata; class Aves; order Pelecaniformes; family Ardeidae; genus Butorides; species Butorides virescens. The sequence goes on along the minus strand of JADKXX010008091.1, from coordinate 97,110 downwards.
CTGTATACTGAGTATATGGTAACTGTATACCGTCCATGGTGATAGTTGGGGGTTACTGATAGCCTGAAAGAAAAATGGATTTTTCCGAAAAATTCTAAGGTCCTTTATCAGCAAGCTGCTCCTGAAAGATTCGGAAGGCTCAGCGACTTCTTCAGACCAAGATAACACAGGATAAACCAATATCATAGGTAGGAGCCTCATACATGAGATCAGCTAACTAATAACAGCTCAGATCTGAATACAGGGTAATTGTGCCTAGAGCATGTGTAAAAATGCAAGAGAAATTCTATTGAACTCTGCTCATGAGAGAGAGAAAAAATAATACACATATGCTTAGGTTCAAAGAAAGGTGAGACCACGACTTGTTTGGGGCCAAAGTACCTCAGAAATCTTTTAACAGCGAAGGGCCCTATCCAGCCCAAAGTACCCGTGGAAAGTAGCATCCAGTATTGCGCTTGCAGGGGAAGAGACTTCATATGCTAATGCGAGTTGTCTGTCACTCCGAGTACAATAACTGTGCAGGGAAAAAGCAGAATGTTGGTGCCTTTTTTTGGCAGTAATTATCTAGCAATGGCATTGATAGCAAATATTCTAGCAGCGTGCCATAAATCTGATATTTCTGTTGTTCAGACGCACGTTCCAGGTCAAAGTTCTCGAGAGTCTGATTTTATTGTTATTTAACACCAAACTTCTTTTCCATCTGTTTTTTTTGGTATACTTCAATAGTTGGATATGTACGCTGTAAACTAAGAAATCCTCCAAATCTACGGGTGCCTGTGTCTGTATCGGAGTGTGTGTATATCAGAGAATGTTTAATGGGTCTATAATTGAATCTAAGTAGTAAGAGACTTTTAAAAAAATATTGCTCAGTGTTTCTATCCTAATGGGATAAATGTCATATTTTAACTATTGCTCTGTATCAAATCTATTATGCACAGTATTCAATAATTCCCCAAATCTTGATTTACCCAATTGAAAGTGACCCTGGGCTTAAATTCTAAGCAGAGGAAGGCTCTGATTCCTTGATCTTTGGCACTCTTTTGTTGAAACAGAACATGGTGTCTTAAATCAGCAGAATAATTTAGGAATGGTAGATACTGAAACAACTAATTTTTCTTTCCTGTAATCTGCATAGACTTCAAAATGCCTACAAAGCACAAAGTGCCAGTTCATATAATTTGTTGGCAAGGATAAAAAGAAGAAAGGAAATGATTTCCTAAGCGTGTGAATCAGCCCAGCTTTAACAGATATTTTTCTGTCATGTGCAGCCTGAGGGCTTATGCCTATCTGAGCTTTATTTGACAATTACCACTTGCCAGCATAATTAAATGATAATTTATAAATACTGAGAGAGCATTATGGGGAAGAGCAAATAGGTGCTTATCAGGGCATTGAATAAACTTGATCTGCCTCACTGGCAATTTTCATCTCTTATCTAGGTTGTTAACTGGTCTCCTTTTTTTCCCCCGTTTTGTTTTGTTTAGGTTTGATAGCTGCTGGATCGATTGTATCTACCTGCCTATATTTTTTATTTTTTTCATATTCCTAGCATTATTTTTTCTCCTATGACTTTTACCATCAGTATTTTGCAAAATACCAAATAGTAAAATGAATGTCAGGCAGGGTAAAGTGCGTGCCTGTGTGAGAATGAAAAGAAAATCCATGCAGTTTGTGTGTGTTAGATTTTTCACGAGTTTCCTGACTGTAAATCTCCTGCTTTTATTTATTTACTTTTGTGTGTGTGTAATGATTTTTGAGTAAGAGGAAGGCTCTAATATTACAGGCAGTTGTGGATGAGAGCCAGTTGCAGAAAAGCTGCTCTGTGGCCCTTCTTCGAGAAAAACGATACTGAAGAGGCATCCCCAAAATTCTGTCACACTCGTGCTGGGTAGAAAAAAATACCAGGTAAAGAATTGGAAAGGTTTGAGGTCTTTTGTGCCATCGGTGCTTGATTCCGAGGCCCTTCGCCGTTATAAGCAGTGGTGCTGTTTCCCACAAAAGCATGTCAGAGTATGGGTGGAAACACAGATTGGTGCTGGGCAATCTAGATAAAGCAGTGCAAGAGAAATCCTCTATTTGAATGGAAACAAATCAGTTGAATGGCAAAAAATTGAATTTCCACGCCTTTTGAAAAGCATGTAGAAGGAAGAGAAGGGGGTGGGGAAAGCAAGACACATTAGTGGGTCACTAGGAGATTGAGTTTTTGAACCGTCATGAAATTAAATAATTTTAGGAACTTCTGATTGGAGTTACAGTGGTTTGAGTGAACAGTTAAGCCACCCCTGTACCGGAGAATGAAAAAATAAAGGGCTTCTGTGTTTAAGGTTGTCAATTTCTCAAATTATTCGGCATTTACTGCTTATAAATAGTAATTATTTGCTTTTTCCCCTCCAGAGCTGAAAATTATCTTTCATATTCAAATATTTAAATATACAGTGCTGCAGTTGGGGCACAAAAATTCCTAATGTCAGAACAGATTTTTGTACAAGGAATAATTTGAAAGTGGGGGATTAGTTTCCACCTTTTGAAACACAGTGCTTTCCGTAATCTTCAAACATTATTTAGGATAATGGAAGCCATCATCCTGGTTCTCAAATGTTAGCACTTCCATTAGAATTTGCTGCTACCTCTTATTTTTTTATATTAAAATACAAGGCTTAAAAGGTATTATCTTACTAAAGGAGGGCAATTGTAGAGATGATTTGATTGAATAAAGGAAAAAGCTGTACAGGCCTTTTAAGATCAAGGATGTATTGATGGAAAGCTATCATTAGAGACAATTAATGTTCTCCAAGGGAAGAAATTGATTATGGACAGAGATGGACCCTAAGGAGCAGATATGTCTTAATGCTCCAGGGCCTTAAGGATTATACATTCCATTCACAGCATCTGTATTTTAACCCTTTATAAGGGCTGAGTGGAATCTGATACTTAAGAAAACTCTCCATTGAGTTGAACCGGGAGAGCCAGTGCGTTTGGAGGCTGACCGACGCGTGCTATTTAAGTGTGCGTTTGTTTAGCAGATATCATTGTACCTAATAAAATGTCTGACTTCATGTATGCGATACGCAGTTTGGGATCAGTCTAAGCTGTAGGAATGCAATCCTGGTAGGAAAGGAAATCAGGTACGAAGCACAAATTTTCAGCGTTACAGTGCAATGAGCAGTGTGGGTTTTGACTGGGAAGGCATTTCTGTTGCCTGAAGCTAACTGTTGAGAAGGCCGAGTTTGAGGTGATCTTTGAGTTTGTAGGGGTTTGGGATTTTTTTTTTTTTTTTTGGGGGGGGGGGGGGGGGGGGGGGGGATTGGCATCTCCTTTAATAAAACTTGTTAACACTGTATTCCAGGATGGACTTGAGTCTGAGATATAAGTGGGGTAGTCTGGGTTCGGAAACTAAGTTTTGCCATTCTGATCCTGAGGAAGAATGCTGATGAAGCAGCCCCCAGATCGCTGCAGAGCCAGTTCGCAGATGGGCTTTACAGCACGCCCGCTCTCTTTGGCTTAGTTCTTAATGAAGGCAAATATTTGGCATATTCGCTCAAGTTTGGTTTTTAACTGGCTAAAATAGAAATGCCTGGAGCTGAGCAGCGCAGTATTTTCCCCCCACCTCTGAAGCCCACGGTCGAGGGCAGCGCCCTGCGGTGGTGCTGTGCCAGCCGAATGCCACCACATCATCCCCAGGGGCACGGACCACCTCGTCCTGCGGGCGCCCTACGCAGCCCAGCCGGCCCACGGTGGGGGGTGACAGGGGCTCCCTTGGCCTTAAATGCTGTAAACTCATTTGCATTCTCTTCAGGGTTTTTTTTTTCCCCCCCTCAAGTAAGGAAGCCTGATCTTTATGATAAGGTTGAAATTTTGTAGAGAAAGCAAGGAGAAATGTTTTTTCATCTCAATGTTTCAAGCTTGCATAGAACTAAGATAGCATAGCTAAAACCTGCTGCATCGTATTGGCAGAACAGGCTGAGAAAATACATTTCTCTGTAGCTTTGATATTTTTTTTAGTACTCTTTTAATGTGTAGTAGTTTGATCATACGTGAAATAATATTACTTGCTTTTAATATATTCCATCACATCTTTTTGGATATGCAGGTAATCAGATTTATTTTCTAGAGAGATTTCGAACTGATTTTATGATCTCCCTTGATTTCAGCTGACCAAAGGTATTGTGGTACATTGCAGAGAACAGTTATGGAAAAGCTAACTTGAGGGATTGGGCTGAAGTATGCTGGTTTCCCCGTCCATGTGTGTAATTGTTGATATTGTGCTGCCCTGAAGAGCAGTGTGTAGGTTTCAATGAATAATAGCGTGATACATTAAAGAGGTGAAAATAATAATACTATAATTAATAGGGTAAGTCCAACTTTCATACAGACGAACAGGTGAGTCCCATTGTATAACGGTATGTCTAGGAAACGCTCCTTTGGAGAGCACGCGTAACACGCTTGGCAGGGCTAAGGAGATTAAAATAAGAGAGAGAAATAAACAAAAAGAGAGCTTAGAAATACAAGTGAGGAGACACAGGGGAAAAGGGGGATTCCAGGGAGAGCCGGTGCTTATTCTGCATGCTGCTATTCCCCAAATTTGTTGATGTTATTCTGAAATAACTACTGTTTGGGAAGACAGGATCCTTTCCCTTCCCCCTCCACCCCCTGCCTTTTCTTCCTGTGCATCATTAGGGAAATTCCCAAATCACAAGACAGAGGGAGGATGAGAATGTACGTGAATGTTAAATACGCTGGGCAGAACCAGCTTTCACCTGGGGTGGTTTTTTTTGGTGTGGGTTGTTTTTTTTTTTGGTTTTTTTTTTTTTTTTTTCCATCTCTGAGCACTCTTTAATTACAAGGTTAAAAAAAAGAACCCTCCACCCCCCATCTCAGCCTGGTAACATATGTTGGTGTCAGCACGTATTTAGCACCTGCAGAAATGAACACGGCCGGTGTGACAGCCCATAGGTAGAACACCCGCTGCGCGGGCTAGGCGGACTGTCAACAAATTTTACTTCGTGAATTTTTTCTTATTTTCAAAAAACTCCAAGGAAAAAAGCCCCTTACTAGCGCAGGTGTTCTGAGCATCATAGAAAGAGGATGCGATGGGGAAGAGGCAGGAACCCTTTCTAATGAAAGCCATTGTCCATGCTAATATGACTGAAAAATATTTTCTTTTCATTATTATGCAAATTATTTACAAATTATTATTAAACAAATTAAAATCATGAAGTCCAAGCCTACGAACATGTATTGGTAAATCTGCCAGCAGTGTTGCCGCTGTGGCCCCGCGTATATTCCTCTCTCTCCCTGTGTATCTTTCCCCTTTTAAGCCCCTTTTTCTCTGTGTTTCTATTTCTCATTTTAATCTGTTTACCTGATCCAAGCCCATTACTGGGCTTACACCGTGAGGAGGCAGGCGCTGGGGCTGTGGGATCGGGCCCCTGGCGATGAGGACGCTATCGCTTCTCCGGCCGAGCGCGTGGCGAAAGCTCAACCTCCCCCGCCGCGGCACCGACCGCCACGCGGCCTCCTGGACGGTTCCTCCAACAAAATGCCTCAAACACAAACCACAGACGCACCAAGTACCTGCGAAAAATGTAGCCTTGCTTGAATTTTGAAATTTATCCACAAAACTGCAATATTTTTATCCAGGCTCACAGTCGAACGTGGTTTTGGTGGAGGTGATGTAACAGAATTGTTGAAGTGCAGTCGTAAACAGCATCTGTTTCAGTACCAGTTCTGCTGCCAATTGCTTTTACATGTATCACGACGAGGTTCCGAGGCTCTGATCGTTGAGGACGATGTGAGTCTTTGCACTGATTTGGTGTGCCCTGTATCAGACCTCTGCGCCTGGACAGGGACAAGAGGCTCTCTGGTGCAGGCGCTTGCAGTTAGGAATGTAAACTTGAACCAGGCCAAGCGAGCACACTTTTTCTTAAAAGTGCTAAAAAGAAATTTCTTTATGAAAAGGTCTTAAATGTCGCGATGCCTATGCCAACAGCCGTGTGAGCTGTCGAATATACCTCAGCTTTGTAGCAGCCGGAGCAGCTCTCCCAACAGCCCAGCTTCTTCAGCCTTCCTGCCACAGGTCTCTGCCTGCCTTGCCAAAGAGGAACTCGCTTCTATTCCTTTGGCTTTTTTGGTGGCTGTTTGCCCACTGGACTCAGGCTGAGGACATCAAGTTAAGCTGTTGAGCTATCACCAGAGGATGATCATTTCTTAGATATTGGTTTCCATTCTGTGTGCAGTCAGAGAGTATTTAAAAAAAAAACAACAAAAAAACAAACCAAAAGCTGTACTGTTGTATGTGACTGCACATGACGTGAGGGGTTTTATGCCAGTATCTGCTTTGTTAATGTTTGGGTTTACCTTACTAAAATAATCTTGTGCTCACGTTGGTGCAGACCAGGAAGAAGACAGGGGGAAAAAAATCGAGTTTGTTAGGGGCAATGAGAGACCTCTCCCTCCTGAGCGTGGGAAGCAGGCTCAGAGCCTGGTGGGTTTCTTGGATGCGGTGCTTTTCGGGAGAGCCAAGGGTTTTCCTTTTCTGTTCGTTTTTTCAGGAGAGCCAAGGGTTTTCCTTTTCTGTTCGTTTTGCTTCAGGGGATGCTAAGAGTGGCTCCCTTGGACTTTGCTGCTATGACACCTTGGTCCTAATGGATATCGGAGTCCTCCTTGCTCTCGAGGCTCAGAGTCTGGTACTTGGTGTGTTCCTGAGAGGTCTCAGAAGCCACTGGAGCCTCCCAAGGATCTTGTATTTAACACAAGGTGCTCCAAGATGCGCGTTGCAGAGCAGCGTTGCCTGGCACGAGCTTGTAACTGGCACAAAGAAGCAGACGTGGCCCCTGCGACAGAGGCCGAGGTGCCAGCGGCTGCGGGGCAATGTGCCCGCTGTCCCCGACACAAGCCCAGCCAGAGCGCGCCTGAGGAAGCCTCTTGGTTTTCCATTTGATGAGCTTTGCCCGGCTGTTCTGTGCCAGCCCTAGCTGAGGGACAGAACAAAAAGTTGGTGTCAGTTTTTCTGTTTCTCAGACCAGTTCTTCATCCCTAATTCTAAGTGCATATTAATCCTTCTTAGAGCAGTTAATTGCTTTGCAGAATGACTTCCAGCTGGGAAGATAAATTGGACTTTTTTTTTTTTCTCTCCTCTGTTACCAGTATATATTGTAGTGTTAGATGCCACATTCAGGACAAAAGAGCAGCCTTGGTAACTGATGCTCCAAGCTTCTCCCAGAAGAAAAGTAGAGACTTAAAAAATTTAGATCTGCATCACAATGCTGAAAAAAAGGTGCAGTAGTGAATCCATCGGGGCCAGGTGTTGTTTATCGGTGTTCAGTTAAATAAGCTAGTTCATGTTTTGAGTAATGCGAAGCTCATGTATTAAGATATTACTTTAATAAGAAACGGGAGCGAGTTTATAGAAGCTTTTTGCCGCGGTGTTAACTGTGATCCAGTCTGACTCATCACATCTATTCAGGAAGTGCAGCAAATGTTGCTGATGAATATGTAATACATAAGCTCGTATTTCATACATTCAAAATAGGCTGGGAGTGCGCAGAGGGGTTTGCTACCGGATAGGTAGGCAGGATGGCAGAAGCTGCGTGCGGGAGTGACGGCGCTGCCCAAGCCTGAGCTGTGACAGTTTAAACCCCTTAAAAAAAAAAAAAAAGGAAAAGGTGTTAATTGGTCTCCATTTGCAAGACTACAATCAGCAGCCTAAAATATAACACCCTAAAACCTGTTACTGCCCTTCCGAGCAACTGGCGGCTGCGGCGCAGGCACGGCGCGTTCCACGCCTCGGAGCGGAGGGTAGGCAGCGCTTTGCCGGGGTCCCAGAGGGGCTATCAGCCTAACGAGGATCTGTTTGCAGTAATCGGTGACAGAATGTTCCAAACCATCTGCTCGAGGGGATGGCGTTAACTCTATCAAATCCTCGTATTTCAAGAACGCTGATCTCCAGACCCAGGAGGACTGGTGACAGGGAGTTCTTGCCAGACCTGCATTAGGCTGCCTTCATCTCGTCACCAAATACACGAATGCCCCCTAGACAAGATGCTAAATAGGTGTGAAATTAGAGAAACAGAATTATGGCATGGAGGAATAGAACACAGAAAATTTCCTACTTTCTGTCAGTGATTCAGATCCCTCTTTTTAGTTACAATACCAATATTTTTTTTCCTCGTGCAAACATACTTTTTAAAGAAATTAATCATCGTTTGCTACAGAGATATAGGGAACAGTGTGTTTTACCTCTCCTTTTAAAGGGATAAAGTGATTGAAATACACACACAGGCCTTTTAGTAACCCTGTTGCATCTCTGGGGTTGGAAGAAGTTGCAGGCTTTGGGAAAATGGTCTCATTTTTAGCAAATACCGAGCTGGTTAACAGCTTTGCGCTGAACATGCTGATAGTTTTAACATCCTATTAGGAAAGAGCTAATGTTTTGCTCCGAGCGTTAAGGGCACAGGACATTACTTTGCATACCCCTAAACCCTCGCGCTCATACCTTCATGCAGAGCATTCTGAGCATTACGGGGCAGGGAGCAGGCCTTCAGGGTTACTCACGAGGATTAGGTTTAGCCTGGTGATACCGATGTCCCTTGGCTTCTCAGGTCATCGGGGGGGGTGGAGAGGCTCTTCCAGGACATCTCTAGAAGAGCACTTCTTTTGCCGTTTCCCACAGCGCGTGTGCGTAGGGAGATCAGCCTCGTCAGGCCTTTGTGAATGCCTCCCTCTTCTTAATGTGCCTGAGTCACCCCCTGACCTCGCAGAAGTACTCTTCTTGTCATCTTTGTCGTATCAGGAGATACACGTTGTGTTTGGTTTATGTGTCAAGGTTGGGGGGTGCAGCCCCTGTGAGAAGAGGCTGGGAGCTGCCCCTGTGTTGGATAGGGCCGGCTCCAGAATGGACCCACCACTGGTGAAGGCAGAGCCCACCAGGGATGCTGGGGGTGCTCCTGTGAAACGTGTTTAAGAGGGGATAACAAACACTGCCCAACAGCTGAGAGAGGGAGAGGAGGCAGACCACCAAGGGTAGCCCACTGCGCACAGGTAACGTATTTCTTCATGTGGTGGGTTGGACCAAAGCTCCATACGGCCCAGCATCATGTTCCCCTTGGCACTTGGGAGCATATAGGAAAAGAACGTAAGAACCAGGTGAGAGGTATGTGACTCTGCATCACGTTCTCCTTTGAGCGAGTGACGAGGGGCTCGGGCATTGTGTCCAGACTGTTGTATTCAGCAGGAGGGACCTTCCATGGATGCATTGAGTCACTTTTCCCTTTTGAAAAGCAGACCGTATTTGTGGTGATTAGTTATATAATTTAATTAGTTAGATTGGTAACATACATCCTTTGTATGTTTAAAAGCTGCTGCCTGATATTTTCATTAAAGGCACCTTTGCTTTTTTGTGTTGTGAGAAAGGGACTGATAGTTCTCTCCCTGCCCCAAGGTCCGTGACCGTACCGATCTCGGTGAGGCTGGGACGTTCCAGACAGAAGCCGCTTTCCATCTCTGTTCATCCCTGTTGCTCTTCTCTGTGCCTCTTGTCCATGTCTTCTGAGAAGGGTGGTCGAGCTGTGGGTACATATTAGACTTATGTGGTAGCATAACTGCACTCTTTCATATTCTGAACTCGTTTGCTAGTAATTCCTAATATTATTTGCCTTTGAGCTTTGAGTTGAAGACAAGGGAGCAACTCGGCAATTTCATGTTTGAGTTTCTTTAGAGCTCTTGGCTGAACTGTGTAGTTCTAGAAACCTGTTACTGGTTATTTTGGCAGTTTCTTCTAAAATTCCTTCTTCCGACTCTACTTCTGACTTGAAGTATAAAAGCAGCTAATACTGGGGTTTGTATTGTCTTAACAGGCAAGTCTTCCAAAGGCAGCAGTTTCTTGGGCTTATAGCATCTGAATACTGGAAAACAGAGTTGCCCAGAGGTGTTCTCATTTGTTTGTTCTGCCAGTGTAACGGTTTCATCCATAGGCTTCTCCAGCAGCGACAGAATTAGAGATTAGAAATGGCTACTGCTTTAAGTTGTGAAAATACTTTGGAGAATTTCAAAACTATTTTAGCTTTGTTTTCCTTAAAACCTATAGGATTTTTCCTTAAGATACAGCTTCATGACGATTGCAGACAGAATTTCAGGTTTGACGGTGAAAGGTCGCAGCTATCAGTAAACATCCAAATGCGTATGGTGATGCCTTGAGGGAGAAGCTGTACAATTTGAATTGTTTAAATGCCCATCAGGTGCCACAGTGCCTTTATAGTTATTTTGAACCTTGAAAGCTAAACTCTGAGCACTGTGGGGTAATCCAGAGTACAGTACACACAAATGCATAAACGAGGATACAGCAAAAGTAGTAAATAACTAAAATTTCCTCCTTAGCCCCACTGTTGGTACTTTCAGATTTCCTTTGGGTTCAAGCCTCTAAGACTCACCAGTTTTGCCTGTTAGCGCGACCATGCCATAGATCTAACAAAATACTGCTCTCTTTCTTTCCCATTTCCTTGAGAAGGATTAATCGGAGAAGTCCCATCATCGCCCGAGTCCCTGGGGTGTACACAGCAGGTCTTTTATCTGCTTAGAGACAGAGGATAGGGTGAAAAGTGGGTGAGCTTACGGGTTGGACTGCCTGAATTCCGTGATACTCATGTGCTAAACATCACTTGCGGCGTGCAAGTTGTCATTCCTGCATATTGCGATCAAGTATGTCAGAATAAGACTTGTTATTATCTTCTGAACGTGTGTTTTCTGCTGCTCTGAAAAAAAAAAAAAATAGTGACAAGTAGGAAATTCAATGTCATTTATTTTGTTGGTTTTGTGTTTGGGAGAAGACGCTAAAAGGGAGGGAGACGTGTGTGTGTTACTGGAGGAGCGCCGTAAAGGACGTCCCCTTAGCGCACCTCATCCCTTGCACTCCATTGAGTGCAGGCCCTCGCTGCTCCTTTTTCAGCTCCGTCGGTGTGGTGCGTACACACGTCCTATCTCGCCCCCGATGGCTGCTCCCTCGAGTTCCCTTAGCGTGTCTCTTCTGATAACCTTCCATCCCGCTCTGCCCACGCCTTCAGCTCAGTAACGTTCGGAGGCAGTGATTCGAGCCGTTGTGAATGGCACTTCTCCAATGAGAACACGTGATATTTGTACCTGTTTAACTATAATTCCATTCCTGCTTTTATATTAAAACTAAACGTGGGTGGCTTTCCACTGGTCAGATTAGCACCCATTATCCATTTGGCTTAAATTGCCCCCTGTCCCCCTGGGGAAAAGGGGAAAACTTCAGAAATACTTAGACTGAAGGATGAACATTTTGGTAACTTTTGGAAAAAGTTTGTTCTGGGAATACATCCGATGAGAAGAGCAATTACAGGCACAGAATGCCAGGTGACTGTTATTGCACGTGTAGGTGGTTGAGGCAGTACTCAAAAGAATTCTGGTAGTAAACGGTATTCTAAAATTTGGGTCATCATTCAGTCGTCTTTTGGCTGTAAAGAATGTACTCTTTGGTATTTCAAGATAGTTTAAATATTGTCTGGCATGCTAAAATATATTTGTTAATAGTGCTTATTACAGAATAGCAAATACTTAAATTACTTTTCAATTTATGTCTGCTTTGACTTTGTTTCTATACATTTCATGTTAACAATTTTTCCTTGCACAATTCCTTGAAAAAATACGGAATTAAAAAAAAAAAAAACCTCAAAAAATAAATCTGTAGGTGGAAACTCATTAGGTGTTCACACTGAAAACCTCTATGTGGAGGGAATAAGAACAAGCTCTGCCCTATGTACCCCATCAAAATAGCACATTTTTCAAATATTAAACATAGCAAACTGTGAATAAAAGTCTCTCTATGAAAATGATTTTGTAAGTTGACTAAGAAATAAATGTAAGAGGAATTCAAGTGATTCACAAGCAGAGAGTCAGAAGTCATCAAAACATTTTAGGAACTAATCACTTGGCTTTGTTTCTTATTATGATGCAAATTTAGTATTTTTTATCCAACTCAAATATGTTTGAAGGAGTTATTCACTGAAGTCATGCGTTACGAATATTATTTTTGTTACCTTATATTTATAAATTTGCATGTACTTTGTATTTTTTTAATGGTCTGAAATGTTAAACTTCTTGATGCTCTTTTTGCTTTGTCTTTATTTCTGTTCTTCACCAAACTTAGAGTAAAAACATGCAAATAATTTTATTGTGTATAGGGTTTGCTTTCCTATCAGATTCCATTTGAGATTTCTAAATTCTCATTTGTTTTACAATGTTGTTTGTGAAAACAATTCCACAAATCTAAAATTCAGCCCTAGATTTTGGGGCCTGAAGTTAAAGCTGAAACGCCCACTACATTTATCAAGCCAAGTGTTGATATCCTTTGTGAAATGTGCTGAGCGTAGTTCTGATTCCGCTGGTAATTGGATATTTGGCAAAACCACGGTGGGAAAAAGAGAACCAAAATGATTAATAGCACAAATCCCTCCAGGTTTGTATAAAAATTGTCCCAGTAAATATTGTCAATCTTTCAAAGTATGTTGAAGTTGTGGGTATTCTAGGGCTGTTGTACTTTTTGGGGCATGGAAGTTATTGTTTAACGCTTATTTACCTTAATATTTTCAGCGCAAGGAGATCTGTATTTTCTTCAGAGGATTTTTAGATAAAGTAATTTCTTTGAATTAGTTGCACTGATGATTTTGTGAAGCAGATTATTTATAGAGCCAACATGTTGACACACTATCAACCGTTTTAAAAAAAAAAGACTAATAAGGTTAATTGTCATATGAACCCTCCTCTGTAGTCGGCAATCTGTAGGCTTTGATTGTTTCTCTGGGGGAAACTCTGCCCAGATGGCATTTTCCTCAAGGCCCTGACCCACAAGAGGCCTGTGGAGATGGAGAACAAGGTGCATCTCCACAGACTAATTAATTTACTATTATAGCACCTGTTCCAGAATAGATAGGGCTGGAAAGGAAAACAGTCCCTGGGCACAGTGGTAGGCTCGCTGGTAAATGGATTTGAGCTGATTATATTAAGCTGATGCTTTGATCATCTAAAGGCGTTAAAATGGAAATATGTTTTTGCTGGCTGTTGGCCTCCATGTGAGTGCAGTTTGTATTCTAAGTGAGCAGTAAGGAAAAGCTGGTTTGGACACAAGCAAATAGCTTTTTAAAAGTGCGCAAGAAAAGTGCGCTCCCCCGCATTTCAAATTCGGGAATATTAACACGCGGGGTCATTTGCACTTGAGGCATTTCCTTAGGCGTTTCAGTATTTTGTTCATATTCTATGAAGTCATCGGCATGAAACCCTGGAAACCCACCCATTTTCCATCATCCGTAGGGTGACAATGCATATTCTTGCCCTTGATTAAAGCACAATTTGGGTCCTTAAGGAATGGAATGGTATTTGTAGGAAATAGAAGTAACCTCTTCAGTAAAATCTTGGCAAACTGTGCAATTAAATGCTGATCAAATGGTAACAGGCAATGGCAAATCCTTGTGTAAACATTACTGGGTAGTAAGTGGATTTACAATGTGTTAATCTGTACTCACTTTCACTTTATTGCCATTTGGATTCCCAGAAGGATTAGCTGTAATTTTATTGGTCCTATGAGGCTATACTGTTATTTCCCTTTTCAAATCAACTCGGTGATTATTTTTTTATTATTATTTTATTTATTTAACAAGCACCGATCCCATAAGCTGTAGGGTAAAATTAATTGACCCTTACTATTGTAAGGTTAAAAGTGTGTGTAATTAAGGGCCTGTTAAATAATGCTGTCTTTAGAGCAGCAGTAAAATTCCAGCAAGCTATATCAAAACTAAACAGCATATATAGTATTCATGCACAAGGCAAAAGTGTTCTCTCCATCAAAATTATAGAAATGATTCCAAATGCATGCATTATTTTAAAAGCAAATTACACGATGATTGTATCGTAAGTAAATTTATCTATATTTTATCATAAAAATTATAACACCATGAAGCGACCCGCTTGCTAAGAAGCGTGAATAGGATTCTAGATGTTTGTTTTAACGTGAACATGGCACTCAGCCCCCTGATGGATTGGGAAAATACAGTGCAACTTGGGCTGTGTAGCTTCTTGGAGAAGAATTGTCTCCTAAAGCGGTCTGTTGTTTGCAGCTGGCGTTGTTTGCAGCAAATAGCAGAAAGAGAATGGAGGATCATAAAGCAGTAACAAAAGTACGCTGATAGTTAAAATTTCAGTGCTTGAGAATCAGTAGAGTAAAATAAGGCAAGAAAGCTCTTTAACACCTTCAGGGGGGAAGGGTCCTGCACCACCTGCTTTGGTGGGATGGAGGGGACGGGTGTGTAAGGGAGCGGAGGGGGCTTGGGGGTGCTGAGCGGTGGCGTGGGGTTAGCTTTCTCCTTACTATGGGGGCTCTGCATTTTGGCGTTAAATTCTCCACTGAACTGTGGTAAACGGTATGCTGCACGCGGCAAAAAGGTTGGTGCAGGGCATTAATTAAAACTGAAGGCCAAAATTTGAGGTTAATCTGAGAACTTTTGTTTGGACCTAATGATTCCAATTATATCAATGGCAAAGCTTCTTTGACTTTGAGGGGAAAAGGCCTATGTCTTGCAAGAGGATAGGATTACTGAAAAATTAGCTTAAAGGCTTTTTTTTTTTTAAAGTGGTAGGATATTAGTAGTAACTTTTTCCTAAAACATCAAACCCCAAATTAATTCTGGTTTGAACCATGCATTCTGTTCCAAGACGTATTTTCCTCTTAATCTTTTGTGATTTTTTTTTTTTTTGAGATGAAGATGACTATCTGAAGATCTACAAGCACCTTTCTGTAAATATTTGTCCTGAAGATAGGTAGCAGCCCATTTTTAAAAATGGATAAATTCTGAAAGAAAAATGCTACAATAGTCCCAGAGGGTTGTCAGTCAGTTGGCTGTAAAGCAGATGATAAAATCTGGACGCTGAATTTGGTTCTCTAAGCTCAAACCAGACTGTTCTGTAAGTGGGATCCAAGGGTAAATACTGGGAAACTGGTCAAGCTTGGGACAGCTCATGAGATTCAAAAAAGGAAGGGTCCAACAGACTCATTTAGAATGAAGGGCGGCGTACAATAAGATTTTCATCAAGGAAGATTAAAGCTATGGGAAGCCTTAGGCTTTGCTTTGCCATACTTTCTTTGCAACTTTGGGCAACAAGAGGCTGCAAGAGAAGAGTTAGAATAAGTAACTTAAAGATAAAAGAATTAAAATGCCTAATTACTCTGCAGAGGAAGAATCTGTTAAGGCTGGAGACTGATTTCTCAGGTGAAAGTGCTCATAAAGATCACTGAAATCACTGAAACGCTCAGAACTTTGACCACAAAATTGCTTCCTGTACCTGTCGATCTGGTTACGCTGTAAAGATGGAGCTCTAGCAGATGCCTGGGCTTGTATGTGCATCACTTAACTAACCTAGAACCCACTCCTCCCCATCCCCCTTGCCCCCCTTTTTAAATCTTCTTTTAAAACCCATGGCATCTCCTTAGAGAAAGCGCACCAGTGAAGTGCCTGTCTCCATGTTTCATCAGACACTAAGAAAAAAGGAGCTTGATGCATCCTGACTTTGTGTTTGCTGCAGATGGCTTCCAAGCCCCACTCCCCTTCGCTTTGGGCATCTTGTTTCCACCCTGGGCTGTTGCCTCCGTTCTTTTTGCTGCTCAGCAGTGGCTTCTGGGCAGCTCCTCAACGGGAGAAGGAGAAGGAAAGTCCCTGTCAGTGTGAAGCATTTGTGCTACACTTCTGGGCTCCTAAAAATAGCAGGAGATTGAGCTGCTTTTTAAAAACCCAGAAGTAGGCTCTTGAGATCATCAATCGTCCAAAGAACCAGGGAGATTTTATCAGATACACAAAGCTTGGAACAAGCCAGCTGAGAGACTGCCAAAACATCAAACCATGGAAAACTCGAAATAGGCACAAACTCCAGACTGGAGGCTTTCCTCCGATACGATGAAAAATATTTACAGAAAATTTGAAGCTTCTGTTTTCAGAAAGAGAAGGGGTTTTTTTTATCTGAAGCCTGCATAGCTAAAAGCGTACCTAGAAAAAATGGGTTGGGAAAGAGAAAACAAACAAAACAAGGAGAATGCCCCGGCGGGATGAGTGATGGGACTTGGCAAATAAACATCTGGTGAGCGCGAGGCAGCTGTTTGGAAGCTGGGTTTTTCTAAACCACTTAATAACGGCTGCAGTTGTGAAACCAGCAGGTATTGGGTCGTTAGTGCTCTTTTCTTTTTTTTTTTTTTTTAAATTCTACTTCTGCCATTGACGAAAGCAAGGAGCAATGGGTGACGGCGAGCAGAGCGCTTGTCACGGAGATTTCCAGAGGATTGTTTTAAAGGTGCTGAAGCAGAATGTCAGTTAAATTTACTCAAAATTTCCGTGGCTGATGTTCATAGCCTTTTGTGCCGTTATGTACGAAGGACTTTCAAAACTATCCGATATCACACATAAATAGCGCTTTTCATTTCATGGGGGGTGAAGCACTCTTGGTCCAGACGATGCAATTTTTCTGAAAGTGATGATGAGCTGGGAAGCTGGGCGCGTGGCAAACCTTTCTCTGCCGTGGTTTGCCAGAGGAACGCGGCTGGCGTCTGCTGTGGGTCAGGGGTGTGCTGAGCCTCGGCCGCGGGGGGCCAGCGTTTGGAGCCCAGCATGCCGGGGGGGCTGGGGGGCTGTTTGTGCGTGACTTGGGAACGGGTGCCGCTCGCTCACCTCGGCCACCAGCAGAGATGGGACGAGTTTAGGGTTCAAATTGAGCGGCGTAAGGCTTGCTTACCTCGTCAATCAGAAGCTGTTTGCCAAGCTCTCGTTTCACTCTATGTTAGCGCAATATTTGAAGTTACAGTGGTCTTTGCAAATTGATACTTAAGAGGCTGCTTGCAGTTTTCTATTAACATGAATGTACTGATTAGCAAACTTTATGAAAATGGGTTCATATTCAGCCAGTATCTATGACACACGCGCTTTAAAATGCACAGCACTGGCTCTGGGTTTTTTTCTGATTTATGTACCAGATGAATAGTGTTATAACAACGTTCTGCTGTTACGCTGGTTTGATATTTGTTACACAACTCCCTTCATTACAGTTACTTTCTGCAGATCAAAAGCACCATTCAAACTTCTAAAAGAGCAGGAATTTTGTAATACTTTTTTTTTTTTTTTTATATATGAACGTGATGCTGTACAAGGGCCAGCCTATTTGAAGACTGGGGTTGATGGTTAGAAGCAGAAATGGCCAGCAAGGCGAGGCAGCGTGGGCTGTCAGCCCACCAGCCTGGTCCAGACAGGGGCAGTAGCTGCCCGTTGCCTGGGCACCTTGCTGGCTGCCAGGGTACATCGGCACCATGCGAATTAAAAAACTAACTTAGCCCCTAACAGCTTTGGATGCTGGTATGAGAAGCTGAAAAAATCATGGGAAAACTACTCCAGAAAGGTATTTATATCGACATTAGAATGGAAGAAGAAAGGAGCTGGACAAGCAGGGGTGTAATGCGTGTCTGTCTGTCTGTGCCACTAAAGGACAACGAAGCAGACTGCCCCAGAGGAACATGGAAGAAGTCTTATGCTCTCATTTAAACTGATGGCACAGAGAGAAAGCTGCATCTTTTCTGAGTGAAAGCGGACACAAATGTACTACCTGTGAAATGCTACTGCTTAGAATTTTAGTTATTAAGCAGGAAAATATTGTTGGCATCCCTCTGGCCCTGCTTGGTGAGAGTTGTATAAAAGTGTATTTCATTCTCTGAAACAGTGAGAACCAAGACAGTTGGGTTTTGTGTATTTCTATTAATAATATAGTGAGCATCAAACAAAAAATATCTTCTGAGAAGTATGAGCTATGGGAATTATATTAATCTCCTGAACTGGAACTGTAGAGGCTTAGAAAGCTTAAATCAAGGGCATCCAAATTTTGCCCAACTGAGGGCTGTGTTGGCATCTTGTCTGGAGCTTGAGGGTTGAATCTCACTGATTATTGCTGGCCTCCTCTTTAACGGGGAGCTGCAGCAAATGGAGATAAACTCAAAGCTAGAGGAAAACAGTCCTGGTACCTGCACCGGAGTTTGGGGGGGGTTGTATTAAAATGACTACGTATACAGCAGAAAGCACGGTTATTCTGCTTTTCACCCCTTTGTAGTTTTTGTCACTGATTTCAGGATATACTAGCTCGGAAGCTAAGATTCAAGCTGGCTGCTCTTCTGTCTAATGTGTAATAAAGTCACAAAGTCTCCGCATGCAAAAACAAGGTGATTTAATCTAACCTGTGCCTGTTTTTTCAGTTCTAAAACCCTCCTCAAATTGTGAAGATTTGGTTTCTAGTAACCAATTCTGACCACGCATGAAGTAGCACATAACAAGTAACCAACAGCAAATTAACAGAGCAATTAGCTTTAATTGTAAGCATTGCCTTTACTAGGTTGTTGGTTTTCTTTTCCTTCTTGCTGGCAACTTCTAACAGTAACGGCGTACAACGCCGCCTTGTTATTGCAACAGTGCATACACTGACCTCTGCTCCAGGACCTCTGGAGGGAACCCAGGATTTCCCAAAGAAATACTTCTGTATGAACAGAAGTATCATTTTCTTCCTGGCTCTTTCCCTAAGATCATTTTCCTGCCATTCCACATTCACCTATTGAGATCTATCAAACCACGATTTGAACAATGTCCAGGGTGTTCCATACTCACAGAAGAACAGCCAGAGTCACAACTTCAGGCCGTAGGAGAATGGGAAGCGAGCTTCTCTTTCTCCTCACTCACATAGTCATCTCTACCATAACCTTAGCATGATTTTTGACAGCTTAGGTATGAACTTGTAACTAGAGTGCTTTTGGGAACCAAACCCAAAAGAAATTACCCACACACACACATTTCGTTTGTGTTGCATGTACCAGTGTACGCTCTGTCTCAGATTATGTCTGTTGAATACAATAGTAAATAACTTTGCTTTGCACAGCAATTTGGATTCTCCAGGCCTCCAAGAACTGTTTTACTGCAGGCAGTTGGGAAACATGTTCTGGTCAGACATTAGAACGTGGGTGTATGGGCGTTTGATCAACCCACCACTCCGCCTCTTGCATTTGTTATCGATCGTCTTCAGTGATAACAATATTTTTGTGATATCTTTTACATTAAATGAAAAATACATTTACAATTAATATTACACGGAGGCTTAGATGATAGAGAGGTGTGGCAATAGGGACAGGTCAATTGAAGGAATCCCACAGACGATAACTTTGTATTTCTACAAGATTTTCCCCTTTGTTTTTGGTAGGTGAAAAGACAAGGAGGTGCGCATCAGCGAGCCCTTTGAGAGACGGGGAGGATTGGAATGGACGGGTGGGGAAGCATTTATTTTCTTTCCAATAGAAGAAAGTTGCTTTATGTGCAGGTGGATTGCAGAAGGTTTCCCTCTTCTGAAGCCCATCTGGGAAGTTAGTTTAGCTCTATTGATGTTTAAGACTCCTCCTTTCATCACAGCCACATGCCAAGACAATAAGCAATTGAACTGCGTGGTTTGCCTTTTTAAAAAGGTGTAATCTCCTCCTGAAGTGTGGAGGGATGTTTAGCAGGGTTTTTCTAATCTATCTGTCATCGCACCCTGCAGGCGAGGTTCCAAGCCCAGACTGCAGTATCTCTTTATCTTCTCTTTCTGATGAACACCTGTTTCTGGGGCGCAGACGTGTATCTGCTGAGACGCAGAATTGAAATCATTTTAACAGCGTAAGAATAATTAGGAATCTTTTTTTTAAAGGTCCACCTGTTCAAAAGACTGGTTTGTTTATTTCCACGTTACATATAACAGACACACGTGTTTAGCAATTATGATTGCATAGGCATCATCTTTCTGTAATATTTTAACCTAAAAATGAAATTATTTGTAATTAAAAAAAAAAAATCAGAAGTCTGAAAATGAAAAAATAAAAAAGGTTTGTTTAGGCATAGGTTGCAATTGATTGTACAATTGAATTGTACTGTCTCTAACGTAGCTATTAAAAGAATAAATATTATCTTTTAAAATAATAGATAACTGTTCCATGTTTCCAAATTTAGAGTGTGAAAACAGATACGTGTGTAATATTATTCGCTTCTTTGAGCTAGAGCCATTTTATTTACGAGATTAAAATAGAACTATTTCATAAAAATCCCTCACAAAAAAGCAAATCCTATAGATTTTTTAAAATTATTTGATAAACGTGGCTACACATGGTCCACTTTAAAAACAGAAACAAAAACTAGAACATTTAAATAGAATATATTCTAAACATGGATTCTTCATTCACTAATTTATTTTATAGCTTAAAATGTAAATAATTATATTTTTGATAATAAATGGAATAATTTTCTCCTTTTGATTTGTTATATTATTTATTAGAGAGCAACTGAACAAGTCTTAGAAAATGAAATTCCAAAGAAAAAAATGTATCTTCATATATAAATGAAAAAATACATCCCTTAGTTCCTAAGTTGTGTTGCTTTATTATAGACTTAAATCCCTTCATAAGTCGGAGCCGTTTGGAAGGCTGGTTAAAGACTGTCATCAGTGATTTATCGACAGCAAGATGGGGTGTATATTTACAATTGCAGTGCAATTCCTAAAGTCTGTTACTGTTTATATTTCCTAATTTAATTTCAAACTGAGAACTGAAGTACATCTAAACTAGATAAGCATAAATTTTTCAATAGACAGTACCTCTTTTAAAATACATGAAGTAAACAAAATACGATAAATCTAAGGCAGAGGGGAAATCTCATAAATATATATATGTAGTTTTGGTCTCACTAGCACTGTTTCTAATTCCCTGAGGATGTTAAGGAGTGACAGTCACAGACACGAGGGACTAGTTGTTGATTCTTAAATAAATCGCCATATTTTTCATATTTTAGTCAAATTCGCTTTCATATTTTAGTCAAATTATCTAACTCAGTTGAAGAGCTTTCCTACTAATTTTTACTCCTGCCTCGAATGCTCTCACTGATCTCGCGTAACCTTCCCTAGGTTATTCCATTGTTTAGTGGAACAATGGAACAAAATTCACTGTTGATGATGATGAGCCCTACAAATGGTAGTTAAGAATTTAGGCTTCCATTGGAACACCCTGCTTTCATCTGCTTTAAGCTTGCAAAGCTTCAACCGGTCAAGAAATTTTGCTCAACTAGTGTCTGCTGGCAGCCTGGGATGTTTTATGGTTTGGTTGAAAGTTGAGGTGAAACCTCCTCAGCCATTTTATAGATGGAGGCAGTGGACACCAAATACTTTTTAACTCTTTACAGCCCAGAGGCAAATACAATACTAAGAGTTGGTTTTGACTGGGTTATATAGGAAGAGGCTGAAGCCTGGGCGTAATCATCTGTAAAGGAACACTTTGGCTTAACTTGGGGAAATGAATTAAATAAGGAAAAAAATTAAGTTTCAGAGCTTGTTTTGAAGAATTTTTTTTTCCATATCCTAAGATTTTTGTAGAGCTTTATGAAGCTCTGTGTTTGAAAGATAAAACAAATTTCTTCTCCGATGGACCTCAAAATCCTTTCTTTGCTTTGAGACATGCTTTTGGTCCATGTGTCCTTCAGTTTCATCACTTTTTTTTTTTTCTAAAAGTTATGATTATGAAAAGTTATTTATGTCAAATTAATGAACCATACCTAAACTGACTACTTTCTGCTTCATACTTTGCGTGTCTGTCGCTCACGTTGCCATAGCAAGCCAATAGTTACAGGACCAGAGTGAGCATCTTACGATGGCAGAGGCAATCAAAAGGCTTTGGTTTAGGTAGGATGGAATAGGAACGGCACTGGAGTACAGAAAATGCACTGTGTTCATCTTCCCTTTGGCCTTGGAACCTCTTCTAGTTGCTTACTGTAGCACTATAACTCTGATATAAGAAATATAGTTAGACACTGCCCTGGAAGGAGAAGAACCAAATGGATAGATTCAAGACCTTTTTTTTTTTTTTTAAAAAAAAAAAAAAGGCAGATTTAGTGTCACTGAAGTGTTTTAGTGGTTCATCGATTTCAGTGTTATTTGCTCATTTTAAAAAACCTGAAATGCTTTACAAATCCATATTAAAACATTTTTTATTTTCACTTTGAAATTATCTTTTACATTTTATTGAATACATTTTAAGAATCTCAAAATCAAAGAGAAACGTGTCATATGATCAAATATTAACATTTTGTTTTCATGCTAATGTAAGAATAGTGGAGAGAAAAAAAAAAAGTTTCCAGAAAGCTGGAAAAGAAGTTATTTGTCCAGCTCATGATGGAAGTACTGTAGAGTAGATGAAAATTATTGAATTAATGAAAAAAACATGGATACAATTATAAGATGTTCTACAGAATCATGCAGAAAAGGGAGGGCCGTTTATTTTTTTAATCTGTCTGCGTTCCCCAGTTCATGCTATTCCACGTGTTTTAAGCTTTCATTTAAAGATGAATTTCTGTTTTCTCCTGTTGCAGTGATACAGATGTCACCGTGCAGACAGACACCCTGTCTTGTTGAATTTAGTCTTGCGGAAAGGTGTCTCCAGACAAACAATAACAGCAGCAAAAGTGGGACTGCCATGTTCCTACATCGCGGTCTCTACAATGAGCACTTCACAGTCTGGTTGCAACCATTTACAGTCAAACCTAATTAAACACAGGCACGTTTTTCTTTCTACTAAAAGCAAACAACCCATGTATAATGGTTATATTGTTAACTTTAATAAAAAGCTACAAACTGTGAAGGATGAGATTCCAACAGCAAGGTTAAGTCAGTGATGTATGTACACAGAGT
The DNA here is from genome assembly GCA_017310255.1 of Butorides virescens. Classification (NCBI taxonomy): domain Eukaryota; kingdom Metazoa; phylum Chordata; class Aves; order Pelecaniformes; family Ardeidae; genus Butorides; species Butorides virescens. Next base: position 74,331 of record JADKXX010008091.1, on the reverse strand, counting down.
TTTGGATTCAGCATGGTGTTTAACAGTTCAGTTAGAAAATAGAAAAAGAATGTTTGGATTATTTTTATTTTTTTTACACCCTTCCCTTGCCTTTATCCCATTTTTACACTTAGTTAATACAACAAATGATGCTTTCTTTCCTAAGGAAATCTGACTTATTTGTTGAAACTGAGTATATGTGTGTACCTTAAAGTACACGATTATACAGAATTTAGTGGAAAGAAAAGGATTATGTTGAAGCATTGACATTTTCCTTCTAAACGGATGAAGAAAAGTTTCAGAAAATGTGGAAGAAGTATATAGCTTCAAACAAGCATTTTTTCTTTGGGGGGGGAGCAATCTTAAACAGTTCCATTTTAAAATTTTATAATGACAAAGGCAAGATCTAAACATGAAGCAAACTCAATCATTGTTACGGAGAAGACTTTATGTTGGTGCTTATTGAGCATAGCTGTATGTTCTTTATTTGTGCAAGGCTACATGAAATGAACTTGCGGATGAAGACACTGGTTTCGTTGAATGTGGGATGCAGTCTCGCTTACTGGTCTTCAAGATCAAGCTAGCAAGTTAACATGGTGACTGACCATTGGCCTAGTTGGTTTTAGTGTCTTCTGTTCCATAAGGTGTTCTGTACCTTCTTCTCCACTTAGTTCTGATCATTTAAGTAGGATCGTTTGTCCTGTTGGATGCTCAGTCTAGGATGGATCTGCTGCCCTGCATTTCCTCCTGACTTTTTTCTGATTGCTGAAAATCAGCTCATATATATTGATGCATGGAGAGATGCCCATTCAGGGTCATTTTAGGTGGAGGAGTAGCTCTTTTTGCTGTGGTCCCACATACAGAAAGTCCACTCGATGCTTTTCTCATTAGAAATTTATGAAACTAAGGGAATATCATACTAAGGGAATTTTTACATCTTACTGAAACATTTCCTTTCTTACCTATAGGCCCTTACAAACTTGGATCCTGAAATGACTGGTGAAAGGAATCTTCCATTTAAGTGATCCTTTATATGTATTTTTTTGAACACAATGTTCCATTTATTTCTTTTATATCAGCTGTGGAATTTAAGTTCTCTTAACCCTTCAGCTTGCATCTTATTTTCTAAACCTTTGAATAGCACCACTGTCCCTTTTTGTTTCTAATTCAGCCGTGCAGTAGAATGTGCCAACCCTCAATCACATGTGTTATCCCAGGTGTACGAGTTACCGATTCTTGTAAACAACAAAGTCACTGCCTATATTTCCGTCTCTGTTTCCTTCTGTAACCTTTTTGCCCTAATTGTCATTTCATCAGACATACCTATAAAGGATACACTAATTTACAAGACCAGTTATAAGGTAATCTTTACTTTCTAACCCGTGTGAAAATGCAAGGCCCAGCTTCAGTAACACATTCTGTTAGGCTGTAGTCACTCTAAATATAAGTTTTATGTTCTTGGGAGACTTATAAGAAGTGTAAGGATGATCAGAAAGCTTACAATGGCCACTAAAAGCTAAAACTTCATTATCAGAAACCTGAAACCTGTTATAAGATTTATTAGTATTTTTATTCTATCGGTGTCTGAAGCTCTAGCTATTGGTCCAGACCCTTTTTATTATAACATAAGGTACAAATACAGAAGAAAAGGACAGACCCTGACCTGAAGAACTTATAGTCAAAGTAGAATCATGAACAGAGAGAGAATGAGGGTGTCAGAAGTCTTTCATTAGAGTGATTGAGAAAAATGATGCATTTGGGGAGGTGTCAAAGGGGAGGCATTAAGAGATATTAGAGATACCAGTTGGAGTTAGAAGAATGGCTTAAAGTAGGGAGAGAAAGGCAACCTTGAACTTATTTCTGAGAAAAGCTTTTATAGTAAACCTTTGAGTACTATGAAATTCAGTGGACACTGAGTCTATGCAGTTGAACTAAGGACACTATCTTTCAAAAGAGTCATCTGCTCATTATTCTTTGCCAAGTTGTTTTTGAGAAGACCAAGATTTCAGAGTAGCTGAAAATTTTCATTTTTTTCACTGCCATACCAAAATATGAATGTCTAGAGAAGATCACCGTGCTCTCGGTTAGCTCAAACATTCTGTTTAGAATTTTATACATGCTATAGATACCCTGTGTGGATGCTGATGAGTCCTGATTTTGATTTCATACAGTTTTTATATTGATTCATGGAATATGCTTACAGTGCACCATTTATAACCTTCTGGCTTTCAGTATTTCAGTGGTTTTGATGATACTGTAGAGACATTCTGGTGAAAAGGGGTAACTGATGATTGGGAAGAGCCTAATTGCTTTTTTCTTTGAGTTATAAAATCCACATCCATCAAGAAAACATGTACGTGTTAAAAAGAAATCCACTTGCTCATAAACTTTTGGGAAATTGTTATATTGTGAATTATCATATATTGTCAAATATGGTCACACCGTCAATTGCCTTAAAGCTTCGGTAATTGTCAGTAGCTCAGTGATGGAGTGCTTCAGATTCCTGTGTCTGCTGTGTGGGAGGCTGGAGGTACCTCCAGGAGGCTCTTCTGAGCATTTGTGTGCTGCTCCTGATGCTTTCCATCTTTCCTTGCCAGCTCCCAGCACTTCTGGGCCTTCTGGACAACCCCAGGGAGCCCATCCTTCACCTGGACCTTTTCTCCTATTGTTTTCTTACAGTGAACAAGGCTGACAGGGGAAATAATCGGGGGAAAAAACCACCTAATAATAAAAGCAAATATTTTATTAATTGTTTCCTCTTGGTGATCAGAACCCAAGTTAACAGAACATTTTGCCCGAGCACTTTTTATAGGTCTTATTGTTTATAGACACCTTTGTAAATTCGTATTTAACTGATGGTGCTTTGAATAAGAAGGTTCACTTCTTCACCTGCCTCTAGTAGGTAACAAAGGAAAGGAACATCATTTTTTTTTTAATAAATTTTCTTTAACCATTTTGTTGCTCAAGTAGGCCTTCGGCTGTCTTCCATGTATCTCCTTTTCTCTGGGGACTGAAGGAGGAGGTTTCAATTGGTTTCCCCTATCTGCACTCATGCAACCTTGTTTCATGGGTCACAGATTTGTTAATCTGGGTCCCACAGGTCAAAAGGAACAAAGAGCGGGTGTTTGGCCTGGGACTTACGCAGGCTACCTGCTTTAAACTGAAAAAATATGGTGTACTCTAGCAAACTTTATTTCTGCATCTTCTTTTAAAAAGCCACGTAGAGAAGAGAAGAAGTATGTATATTGTAGGTTATTAATGATATGGGACAATGGCTGGCTGATTTCCCCCCCTCTTTTTTTCTTTTCCCCCAAACAGAAAACTGGAATCTCAGCAAAATGAAATATATTGCAGAAAATATCAGCCTTCCTATTTCTAGAAAAAGTTGTTAAAAAGCTGTCAGCTATTTATTTTTTTTTAAATTAAAATTGCCTTTTTTTTTCTAGAAGCATGAAGAAAATTATTTATCCAGTACTGCTTACAGTTGCATGTTCTTTAATAGTGGGAAAAGATGGGCTGCAGAGAGAGGCAGAATAAGACAGTAGTTCATGCTGTGAAAGACAATTAGGGAGGAACCTATGCTGGATGCATAATCAGTTACTCAGTAAGGTGAAAGGCCAGGAGAAGGCCTCCAGCAGAGAGGCCACCAGTGCTAGGAGATGTGAGGGAGTCCAAAAGAAGTCCCCCTTGCACAGAGGTTGGTTGCGTGGCTTGAGATAAGCTGTCAGAAATCCATCGCAGATGAAGATACACTGAAGAATTGGGCTTTTGTAAAAGAACAGAGGAAATGAAGGTGTGGAAAACCACCTTAAATGCCATCCCCTTTCTGTAGTGGAAGGGCGAGGGGTTACTCCCAGCGTCTGGGAGCTCCGGTCAGCCAGGTCCGGAGTCTTTGGTTTTGTAAGGCAGGCTAAGGCGAGAGCAGGGTCAGCCGGGCTGGTGCCTGCAGATGCACAGAGCAAAGACGGTGGCGTGACAGGTAGCTACTGGTTTGAGTCCAGTGAATATTGAATGTCACGTTCCCTATCCAACCCAAATATCCATTACTTGGGCAATGATAACAGAAGATCTTCTTGACTTAAGACTGAGTACTAACTGAATAAAATTTGGGGACATGGCTCTGTATTAGGAGAAAAATACAATAAAGTAGGGAATTAACTTGCTTATTTCAATCTTGTTTCTGATACAGCACTGCAGTACGTGTTAAGTCTGAGCAGGATCAAAAAGCATTTTAGAACCGAGGCTATACAAGAATTTTCCTACTATGAAAACTTGCTTGACTGAACAAGTTAAGATTATTCAGTATGTGGGTTCCTATCTGTTAGATACTGACAGGTATCTTTATTACCGGAACAGGCTAAATGTTTTCTGCGAGTCAAAAGTATGAAAACTACCCAGATTTCTGGTAAATACTGTCAGAAAATAATTACGCCTCACATTGTGTGGTACAGTAGTTAAACACTTCTGTTTACGGGGATCATATCCAGTGATTTGAAAGATTAAATCTGATTTTTTAAACTTTCTAGAATAAAATGCATAGATCCAAATGCTCCTGCTTTGAGATTACAGGATGACACATGAAGCATTTCTTCAGTGCCAGTTTTCCCAAGTACCCAGTAGAATTGTGGATTCCTTTTTTCCTGATTATTTGAACATAGATAAGAAAAAACACCCCAACCCTGTGATGTCTAACTTTTCTTCCTTAGCTCTGATGCCTTAAAGTAGTGGGTGAAATAAGAGGACCTGTATCTAAACATCCCCAGCGCTGAAATGCAGACCTGGGACTACTTGAATCGCCATTGGGGTTCTGCCTGGCTTTTTGGGCATCCCTAATTACACATACTGTGTTGGTTAGAGCTAACAGTCTACTTCTCCGTGAAATTTTTGGAATCCCAGAAGTATCTGGGCTATTGCACAACTCCAAGCACCATGCTGTATCTTTTGGGTGCTACTGAGACTTAAATAATAACAACGATCGTGATACTTTGCAGCCTGGGTAGCTTGAACGCATCTTGAAGCGTAAGCTGAAACACGGTCAGAAAGATCCGAAGGCTCAGTAGGATATGGCAGATTTTGGTCATAGTATTGTGGGAAACGGTTCCAGTTTAAACAAAACAAAGGAAAACAAATCCTCTAAAGCTAGAGAAATAATCATTAACTCTTTTGTGATACAGGATTTCTTTGGTTCAGAAGATATCATCTTCTATTATCCCCGCCTTAGGGTTTCAAGAGGGCAGAAATACACATGGTACTTGCTCTGCCACCTTAAACTTTGACTGGGGGAGGCAAGGGAAATGCTTAGAGCAGAGTCATGGGAGGGCAAGGTTTTAAATAAAAATTGCATTGCAACACAATGCAACTCTTCAGGAGTATGTATCCTGTACAATACAATCCCTGTCCCTGAAATCTTCAAGGTGACCTCCCACTTGTGCTGAAAAAAAGTCTTTGGGAGGGACCACCCGGCTAGGAACTGGAGCTGTAAGTGTTGCCTTGTAGGTCTAGTAGAGTTCAGGAATGTCCCTGTTTAGATTGCTTTGTATTTTTTGTTTTAATTGTTCTCTCGGCTCTGAATGAAAAAATGAACAATAATAGAGCTGTGTGAGATTGAAATATATGAATCCATAATAATTTCCCTCGGCTTTCAGGAAAGCTAAAGAGTAAATATCAAACCGCTCAGAATTAGTGATCTCTAAGTCTTCTGTCTCTTCTGACCCTTTTTAATTCTGGTCTTACATTGTAGGTGCCACATTGCTACAAAGCAGCATTTAAAGTGATCTGAGAGCTATTGTGGTGGTTTTGGGTCATCAGCTAGAGAGCTACTTTTAGGCCAGCAATTGTTCGTTCTCCCTTTCTGTCTCCTCATTTGCTTTCATTTTTGCACACATTTTTGTCTCTCTTGTACAGTAGGTTTGCTCAGGGTTTATAGCTAGTTATCTTCTTATTTGCTCTCGTTATTTCAAAATTAAATAAAAATGAAGAACAGGACTCTCAAAAAAACCCCAAAATGATTCTGTTGTGAAAGTAACCCAGGAAAACTTGTTTCCCTGGTTCAGGTTATAATAGAAACTAATATTTTAATCTCATTGATAAACCTTCTGTGGTGCTTTATGGTAATTTTGGGGTGGATAAGTTAAAAACAAAGATGAGCAACTTAAGCCTGAGCATTTCCTGCAGTCGCGCTAATGACAGGCCTCCTGTTAGAGTTTATGGCATTTTCAGAGCAAAGAGACTAATGGCAAACGTGCCTATTGAAATCTGAGCTCTTCTGAAAACGCCTCAGCATTGGCATCTCCTTCATTTAAATACTATGCATTCGGCTGTATTTGCTGCATTTAAAGAAAGTCAGATTCTCTTCCCCCCTGCCTTCAATGCAGTCAGCATCTCTTTAATTTTTTCCAATAATGTTGCAGTACTTCAGTACTCATTTTAAAGATAGATGGATTTTTTTTTTCTCATAGAGAACATTGTGGGGTAAAAAAACCCGCTGGATGTGATTTCAAAAAATGTCAAAATATGTCAAACGCAGAAACCACTCAAGGGTTTCATTAACTGAAGCTTTGGTGATAAGTGTCATCTTGTCAAAGACCCACCCATCTCTCCCAATACATTACCAAATGTACTAATTTCCTTGCTGAGCTTGATGTTTATTGTATAGCTGAAATTGAAAATGGTCGGTAATGGAGTGAGCTTCAATCCAAGACCAATTCTGAATCTAAATTACTTGCTTCTTTCAATAGCATTGACAGAGGAGAGCTTTGTGCACCTTGTACCTAATCAACCCTTACTGTGACCCTAAATTCAGCAGTCTTCAGAGATTAATAATAAAATCCTCAGTTCAAACAAGTATTTGCCCTGAACAAGTTGCCCATTTCTTATGCTGAAAATGAAAGAATGTGACATTTTTTAAAGCTCTGCATGTTGTGGGCCCTCACTAATTTTTGATCTTTGACCTAAGGAGGCAGTTTTATGAATAGAAAATCCCATGTAGACCTGAGGTATGTATTCCTAAAGAAAACATCTTTTTTGAAGGAATAATTTTAATTTTATTCTGGTTTTAAATCAAAATTTAAATAAATTCTGGAGGGTATTTTTGTCTAAAACCAAGTCTACTTCTGTAGAAGCACAAATAGTTAAGAGTAATTCATTAAGAATAGGGTAGGTAATTTCATTTTATTTCTGTTATAGGTTATAAACCCTTTCCAAGCTAGTCACTTACCCAGTTTCAAAAGTTTTCACCAGGTTACAAAAGTGTGAGAGCTGTTGTATCTTGGACTTTGCTTTATCCATGGCACCGAAGGTACAGGTCATTGTACAGAGCACTTGGTGGCTAATTTGGAATCTGAATCTAAATATTTTGAGACAAAGGGGGAAAGCTGACTCTGCTGAAATCAACAGGGAAAAGTCCCAACCGGAAAAGGAAAACGATGATCCAAACTGATGGGGCAGAACGAAATTTCCTTTTGTTTTGCAACACCCAATTTCAGAGCAGGAGACCATGACGTGGTCCGTAGTAGTTGGCAAGCGCTGGCTGCAGGCAGCTTTGGAAGCGGAGTTTTCTGGCTGGTTTAGGGAAAAGCTGGGAGGATGAGGAAGGGGACAGCTAGCCGGTGGTGCGGTAAGGCTAAGAACACCGGTGCCTTTCAGGAGAGGGCAGCAGTGAGGTGTGTGACATAGGCGTTAGCATTTGTCTACCAATTCGGTGGGGAAAAAAAAAAAGTGAAATTTGAGAGAGTAACTGCTCCTTCTATACCTCTTCACTTCATCAGCTGGTGGGTTGGTCAGTGAAGCTGTGGAGAAGGGCACTGTTCAGCTTACATTTTGCAGAGTCCGTCAATTTTTCCACCCTGTTTTGTTTGTTGCCCTTGACCATGAAGTCCCCCAGCAGCCAGCAGGCCCCTGCCCCCTCTCTGGAGGGGTTGGTTGGCGTGGGGCCGCTGCCTTACGACGCACGGTCCCAATTGCTTTGGAGATCAGGAGGAGCTGGCTTCAATGAGTTCGCACATCATGGACGCAGTGAACCACATTAAATGATTTTTGCTGTAAAACCAAGCTGATAATAATGTATTGCAGCTGCAGCTAGGTTAGGCTGTGGTAACATTCTTTCACACCACGCCTAATGACGGGGGATTCTGTAGATGTTTTGGCTAAGCAACAGCAAGCGTACACAGAAGTTCCTCTGCATCCTGGATCGTCCTTTTTGTTATGAGTCTTATTAAGACCTTGGAAAGAGTCATAGGTTTTTGTTCCCCGTCTTTGATATCGTGATGCATTGAGGGGAAGGGTTGGTTACACTGGGTTGAAGGCCCCACCAAGCCGTTATCTAGAAACCAAATGACTGATTCATCTCACTGATCGGTCCCCTGTGCCCTTGTAACTTGTATGGACAGTTTGGGGCCCTATTCCTTTAATTTGTATTGATATAAACTAGATGTAAATCTGTCCATCATAGTTATCCCGCTGTTGGGTCTAGCATAAACACGGGGAAGTTCAGTAACGCCAAATTTTCTGCTGCTGTCAAACTCGCCTCCGCAGCGAGTCGCTCACATCCAGGCGGGTTGGCTGCCGAGGACTGAAGCAGAATTGCTACTTGGCAACGCCGGAGACTGTCTTTCGTGCACTTTGCAAAGATTTAAATAAGTAAATAGAAGATGATGGAAAAATAGGCAAAATTCACTACATGCTGAGAGTCTCAGATTATGGGGAAATTTTTAAGATCCTCTTGCATATTCATTTCAATAAAGAGAAGAGGTGGTTTTCCTGCGCGTAACAGCGAGCATAGAAGGAAATGTGCCTGCTTATCGTTCATTCATCTCATCTGTAAAATGGGAACTTGTTTCCTGGGCAGAGTTAAACAATTCTTTAACGTTTATATAACACTTCTGGTGAGAGTAAATGGTAGCTCTAAAATTCTGAGTTGTGTTTGTCAATCATCAAGTTCGGCAGTCTTGTCTCCCGTACTGTTCTTCACCGCATCTCAGAACTGTAGTCTCAATGTTATGGCTATAGCCCACTGAAATAATTTATCATAAAAGCAAACAAATTATTGCACTGGAAATAATAAATGGCATGGTCTCATAGGCTGACTTATGCACTGGTCCTATGCTGGAGCACTAATAATCTGCTGTAATTTCTGAGAAAGCATTAATGCTTGCATCATTTCTGCTCAGAATTATGTGCATAACCAACGTGGCCATCGCTTTAGGGCACTGGACGGCACTTACCCTGGGTGCCCACTGGCTGACAAAAGGGGTTGTGTAATTATACTTCTGCCCTAAAACCAGATTCTAACACAAACCCATCTTCTTTCTGTACTTCAAGGGCTCTTGTTGAATATTTAGTGAATTGCTGCCGCATTTCTTTTTGATGAAGCTGCAGAGGACTCTGTACTGATCTACCTTCTCTCATCACGCTGGACTCCCCTGACCTCTCATCTTTTTTCTCCAGGATTACAGTTGCCTCTTTCATTCCCTGCGCTCCTATTGCTCTTTTGAGTGCCAGTTATTTAGGTACCTGTACCTTCCTCATATTGTTTCCATACACCTGATGTTTGAGGCTGAACCCAAAAGGGGGTGTAGATCACCAGCACAGCCAACCTCGTCTTTTAATAAGCCTCCCACATATTGTATCCATATTCTAATCAGATATTATTTCTTTCATTAACATCTTAATACTTTGCTGGCCATAACTCAAATATGTGATTATTGCTTGCTTGTGTAGTAACAAGTGGCCACATCTGACAAACATGTCAAGTGCTTTGCTGGCCTGTGGCTTCGAGCAGGGCAGTTGGGTGGGGGCTTTATTCTCTGATCTAAGCCAGATAGGACTTGAGGCTCAGTTCAGCACCTACAGGGTGCTGGTAATTTAGAATTCCATTTAATCTATGTATGCTTGTCTATGTGTGTTTGGACACAGATGTCTTTCAGTGCTAAAGTTGCTGGGTTTTTTATTTCTCTTAGCAGTAGCTATAGGGTAAGCTCATAGCTCTAACGTCGGTCCCTGTGGGAAACATAAATTCATGTATGGACATAAACGTACAACCTGTTTTCCTGTATTACTTGATTGAAGCTGAGGTTCGTTTTCTTGTGAACAGCTCTTTTGTGCTTATTTCTCATCTCTGCATCTTTCACTCGTGGGACAGCATCTTTGAAGGCGTTCCCAGAAGTTGGACGCTTTTCCCTCCATTTCAGTTTCCTTTGGAGAAAGTCATTAGTGTCTCATTCATTGGAATGAGGGCACCTTTGAGCTGGGTGCCAAATATAATTTGCAACGTCACTGCATCCATTTTTGCTTTCTGGATTTTCCTAGCTGTTTGACTCCAATCACTAATGAAGTTTATAGGAAAAGATGTTCCTTCTCTTAGCTCACTTAGAAATCTTATGGAAGGAGGATCTCTGATGACTATTGGACACATCCATGTGAGATCTGAGCCATGCAGAATATGTTTTGAGCATTCCTCTCACAGGTGAAGGGCTTCACAGCTAGGGCTTCCCAGGTCTTCCCAAAATGCTCAGTAGTAAAGGAAAAGTAGTTACAGGATATTTTTTGAGCAGTCTTTAGAACTGATAATTCTTATACCCATTTCACTGATGACAATTGATTTCCAACCATGATGGCCTAAGGACTGATGAAGCCCAAGTGGAAGATTTTGAGTAAACTTCTCTTTCAGGCACGAGTATTCATTTCTTTGCTGTGGGCACCAGCCAGAACTTCCAGTCTTTCTGCTCTGAGGCAGCTCTAAGATTCTTGTTAGATGTACTCCTTGTCTTTGGACCAGTGTGCAGAAAATACGCCTTGATTTCATTGATCCCCACCCCAGTGTACTTATGGATCCTCTTATGGCAGCGTGCTGCCAAGGTACTGATGCTTATCGAGCCTTGGCTGAGTTGTGGCCAAGGAATTGTCAGATCCTGCTCTGCTTGTGAGGGTAGTTACTGTGGAGCCTGCTTACTGGTCTATATCTGCTTTTTCAACAGTTGGCTTGGTCCCTTACATGAATCTTAACGACTTCCATGTCATGGCTTCAGCGCTGGATGGTTTCTAGCAATAGGCCTTGCCTGCTTACTTCTGGTCAGGCAAGTCCTGCTCAGCAGTAGGAACCATGCGTTACACAGTTGAGTGCACTGATTACTTTTCCCCATTGAGGACTTTTTCCCGAGGGTTGTTTTGTGGACTTGAGGAATGGAATTTTTTTCTTCTATATTTTTTAACATGTATTTGGAATTAATTTCTAGCTCTTTCAGTCTCTTGTAGAAAGGTATTGCTCTTTTTCTGCCCTGCTTTTCTGAGAGTTCTATTGAGCCTGGATGTGATCTTTGGTCCCAGCTGAAGACCTGTGCTCTCAGGCTTTTGGGGGATTATCATTTTGCCAGGAAGATGGGTCAGACCCTTAAGGATAATTCTCCTTATGCACCTCTTTTCCTAACAGAAGCAGCCTTACCAGAGGCAGTCTCTGAATTCTGTATAAGACACTTGTAGCGTGAATGTGCCACATGTGATACAACTTGTATGAGTGCTATCCCTGTTCTTGTGCACTGAGCTAAAATCCCTGTTCAGCGCAACTTCACATACAGTAAGTGGTTTATTAAAATCTCCCATTAAAGTGTTCTGTGTATCACTGTACAGGCTACAAGAGGTGGCAATAATAGAACTAATTTTCAGGCTGTCTAATCAGCAAACCATCGCTGTGGATTTTGCTATCCAATAACTGATCATCACATCAATGATGGCTAATAGATGTCAATTGTCCAGCATAAAGCTCATAACAAAAATGGTTTTCTGTTTGCGTCCTATAGGAAACACAGGCACTGAGCTAGAGTCATCAAACTTGCAACAGATTTAAAGAGCCTCAAAAACTCACAAGATTTACTAATGTTTCCTTTCCCTCCAAGTTATGGGATTATGGAAAATAAAAGGGATATCTTTGGGTTAATAGCTCCTAGATTTTTGAATTATTTACCCTTACTTGTTAGCTACATGGGTTGGAGGATTTGTTGTTTGGGCATTTTAGCCGCATATTTGCAGGGTAATTTGAGGATTTCTAGATGTGGGCAATGCTACCGTACTGGTGGGCAGGTGTGATGGGATTGTATAAAGGCTTCAAGGAATCCTGTAACTTAGAAAAATGATTTTTATGCCACACCTAAGTATTTGCGGAACCTTGTTTTAATCTCTCTGTTGCATACTTTTGTTTTCATATTTTCAAAGTGAACTGGTTTTAATTCTTGTAACTGTTACATATATTTCAGTTTTTACCTATTATGCTAAAACGCCCAAAAGTGAAGTAGAAAAGAATGAACGCAGAGCATGTTTACCTTTTTAAAGTTCTGAATTTAAACAGATTGTCTGCATGTTCCCTGCTCATTGCGACGGGCGGTTAGTCACCCGGGGAGCTCACGGCCGTCGATAAACCCGAGTGGTTAGCGGCTTCTCAGTTTGAGTAAATGGTTCCCTTCCAACCTTAAATCTCCCTGCCAGTGTATTAGGGTTCAGTCTTGATACCAGCAAAACGCTGAAGCTTTTGGAAGGGGGTGAGGGGGGAAGGAAGAGGTAAGAAGCTATCAAAACCAGAGCAGAAATTTGGCTCCTCTTACAAACTCCAGAGAGATGCTGGGAGGGTTACAAGTCCAGAAAGACCTGCAGAAGTTGTTTGTAGTCTTTAGCTGGTATTGTTACAGAAGTACTGATGTCTAAACTTTGGTTGGAGCCTAATTCCAGTACCCGTTGTATAAAACTAGAAGAGATGCCCCCACCCCCAGAGAATTTATATTCTCAACAGGCAGTCAAATGAAAGAGTGAGAGAACAGAGGTGGTGATTTGCCAAAACCATGCTGGAGGTCGGTAACGGAGCTGGGATAAAGCTGGGAGTCCTGATGCAGAGTTTATTCTGTAGTCAATATTGTTTTACTTGGCTGACCAGGTGAATATCACAAATTTAATCCCCTGTACATCTGATGTATCACGGCTCCCTAGGACCGTTACCAAGAACACAGTATAGATAACACTGTCAATAGTAAAGTACTGTCAGCTAAAGGTAACACTGCTTTTTAAGGAGATGGCTGCTTAATTCACTTAAATTATATCAATTTTCTCTGCTTCTCATTTTCAGATGAATTAAAAATAATTTTATTACATTCTAGGAGATGGTTTTGGATCTTACCTAAAGTTAATTGAGGCAAAGTTGCATGTCACACTGTCGCTAGAGGTAATAGTATTTACTGCTCCAGGCAGAAAGACATAAAGATGGATTTAAACCTGTGCCTTGCAGTTTTCTTGCTTTTTTCTCTCTGTTGGACCCCTAGTATTGATTGAACACATTTATTTCTGAGGCTTAAAATGAAAATTTCCTGAATAAATAGAAGCAGCGGTAACTACATTTTGTGGCATTTATGGATATTTACAGCTGTTTGGTTAATAGTAGTGTTTACAGGTACTGTCAGACGCTTTACTTAATAAAAAGCCTGAATACTTTAACAAAAGATCACAAAATAAAAAGTAACTTGGAATATGTTCTTATGAGAGCATGTGTATGCGGTCTGGTGACAGTGCTTCAGTGGGGAATAATTCAGACAGAGTAATGAACGTAAGAGTCTGACTTGTAAAGTTCTGTTAACGTCGTTGTTAATCTCTCACTGAAAGGAATTTACGGATTATTGGGGGGGAGCATTTTTTTTATGTTACATCTGCCCTTGGTATGTTAAAGTGTTAAATCCTCAGCAGATATGAGTTGACATCGGTCTATTAACATTAAAATGACAGTGATGACTTACTGAGGATCGGCGTTCAGATTTCATTGAAGCATTTTTAGGATTTCAGATTTTATGTTTTAGATACAATCATGCAGCAGATAGGAAACCAGAGGCATTGCTCGGGGGAGTCAGGTGTCCGTACGTATATAGCCTTGGGGGTAATTCCTCACGCAAGCATTTTCCTAGTTTCTCATTCTGCTTCCCCTTGCATTTAGCGGATTGCACCAGAGAATGACAGAGCAGCCTCAGCTCTGCGGGGTGGATATTCTGGCCAGGGGGCTCAGCCCGAGCAGTTTGCCACGTGCTCCTCGCTGTCCTGTCCAGAGAGCAGCATGGAAATAAGAATCTGTATTTGTGTGTGTGCATATTGTGTGTTCATTTTAGTTGTCTTGATCTGGTACAAAAACGTGCTAGATTACATTCATGGATTTGCAGAAATCTCATCAGGAAGAGCACAAAGGCTTGCAGATAAATATGGGAATATTGGGAATCGTGAACTGAACTTATCCCTAGCAAAGAGTTGGAAGACAATGGAAAAGTGAATGCCCTGAAGACTCTGAAGCGGAATCCCTCACCTTGAATCACAAGGGTAACCAATGACTGAGAAACAAGATAAATGGAATAGAAAATGCATCCTGGAATAAACAGCTGGGGAAGACCGGAGTCCTTGAAAACAAATACGTTATTGATTTATCTTATCTTTTGGCAATAAAACTTGCCTGGTGTCCCCTGGGTTCTCTCTGTAACAAGGCCACAAAAATAATCTCAGCATACCAGCATTTTGCATGGGATCAGTATTAAGACATGACAAAAAATGAAGTGATATCCTGAAGTTAAAATAATTTCTCTTATTCTTCACCATGCTGTGCAGAAGCCATGTTAAAATTTTGCACCCATCCACGTTAAATCCTACAAATGCTGCTTGGATTCCCTTCGAGGCCACTGACTGGCATACCAGCCTCTTCTGTAGACACAGGTTATCTATCCCGAGAGCGGGGAGATACAGGCATGTTAAAAAAAAAAACAAAAAAACCCAAAACCAACCCCCCCCCCAAACCTGGAATAAAGATGGCATCGGGGACACAGGTGTAGCGTTGCAGCTTTGACGCACCGTTGTCTTCCTCTTCCACTGGCGCTGTGGGATCAACAGCGTTTCTGAATCGTGTTCCAAAGCACTTTCTGGTTCTCCAATGGGACAGTCTATGAGAACGTTTCTGAAACTTTATCTCATTTTGTCTCCCCTTGAGTTTTACTACAGTTTTGTCAAAGGAGGTGGCACTTCATACTTGCATGTTACGCTGTAAAATCTGCGTGTAAAAAGTGTTGATTTTCTTTAGGTATTCATTACCAAATGTCAGAGACAGTGCTGCAAATCAAACAGCATGAGGGAGGTGAATCAGAAGCTTTATGTGCAGGGGATAGCCAGGAGCTCTATTGACGGGAATTAATCTTTATTCCAGCAGACGTTATTAGAGGGAACCTACGATATTATACTCACAAGAGAGAAAATTGGCTTCTGGTGTTTCGTGGCCTTATTTACCCTCTCTGAGAAACTATTTGAAAATTAATGCTCTTGTCTTAATTAGGACCTCTTCTTTAGCCAGAGGTGAGATCCAAACCTCCTGGAATTAGGGGTGTTGGTGGGGAATCAGGTCTGTTCCCCAAATTTGGTTTCAAATGTGCTCCTGTGGAAAGGACCAGTAGAGAAGGATCTACAGAGCATCAGGAGATAAGTGAGAACTGGCTGATCAGAGGTTTGCTGATGATACCCTCCCAACCCGTCTGTCCATTGCTGGCTCAGCAGAAGTATCAGATTTTCATCCAGCCCCTTTACTTAAGTCATCTGATTGAATGGACCAGAAAAACTTGGTAATTCAGGAGAAATGTGATGTGTCAGGATAAATTCTGGGAACCTATGCTTGGTGAATCCCCAAAAGCTAAATGCTAAATAATTGTACAGGTTTATAACCGGCGTTTGCCTAAATCAGTTTCTGGCTGTGATTTCCAGACTTTATTCACATGAAACAAAGCAAATTTTCATGGGAGTAGTTCTGCAATATCTTATCTAATTACGTAAATAAGGTCAGAATTTTGAAAGTCAGACAGTTTTCTTATGGGTTTTGCAAATAATAATTAGATCACAGTGAAGTTGGTTGGACTATATATGGAGAAGCCTTCTGCTTCAGGATCAGGTCATATTCCCCAAGGCAGAGGTGGCTCACGTGGTGTGACCTAGACTTACTCTCATCATAGAATTGTCTCAAAGTTTTGAACTCTGCTCTCGCATTCACAAAACACTAGCGCATAGGACACCGTTTGGGTCTCCATTTGGCAAAGCAGTGCCCTGCTTGCTGATTGAATAGCGTGCCACTGTCAGCTGGCTTAGAGGAGAAACCGTCACGAAATGCTTTTGCACTGATTCACAAGTGGGACTGCTTAGAAGCCATTCAAAGAAAGAAGGAAAGTTACTTACCTACAACTGCGGGTTTTTTCAAAATGGATTCTACATGTTCACACTCCCTATCAACCTTCCCTTCTCCAAATTCTTAATTTCGTTCTCGTACTTGGGTAGGCAGCAGGATTTAGGTTGATGAGTGTCACATCCTCTATATGTTCTTTCATTCAAAACACCCAAGGATGAGGAGGAGAAGGGCAGAACTCCAAAGCACTGCAGCACATGCTGCTGTGGGAAGAAGCCAACGTCAGAGAATCAATGGGCACAGGTCCCATGAACACTGGTGTGAAGAGTGATTAATCTTAATTTTATTCTGCAAAAACGGGGCTTGTTAAGTTCTACAGTATGGTTTATGTAGAGCTATTCTATTTTGTAGACCCCACTTTGATTTAACAGATGTTGCTCTGATGAAGTTCTGGACAGTTAGGGATTCTAAGGTTCTGTGGAGCTGTGTGGAATCATGTGTGTTTGTTCAAAAAGTTGATTATTATGTTTTGAACATATTTATATCGGAGGTTAATAGGTGGTTGCTTGGTTTTTAGAAGTAATATTTCACAGCATTGCAAAGTTGCACATGAACAAAAGGGCTGTATAAAGAATATATTAAAATACACAACACGTTTACCATGGATATGATAACCGTTTTGTTTTGTTGTAGCTCCTTGGAGCTACTGATTAATTCTCACATCAGGGAAATATTGATATACATCTGCCTGTTAAGTTTTCCTTGGCTATCGTTACACCAGATATCAATCTCCATGATGAAAATCACAAAAAGAATTTGGGGGTGGGCCAGATGAATATAGGTTAGGAACCTGTAAAACCTGCATTTACAATGCAGTGAGTTAGAAGCTGTGGGACCTGCACCATTCTCTCATCCTAATTTAGTCAGCGTCATCTACCATATCTCAGGATGTCACCTTACCCCATAAGAGTGGATAGCAAAACCGAAAATCTGAGTAATAGCCAAAGTCCATGGAGTGAAACGTGCAGTAAGGCACATCACGGCGCTACTCTGGCTGACAACCACGGCGTGCTTGTCCACGGTCTTAAAACATCTTCAACTCACACTTCGTTGGTGGTTCAGAAGGGCTCGCTCTACGCTGCTAACTGGCGAGAGGGAGAATGCATGGTGTTAATTAATTCCATCAGCTTTATACGCCAGGGGGTTATGCTTATACCAACCTGATACCTCTGGGGATGGATGTGTCCTGCTGTAAAGCCACCTTGTGCCAGGTGTGCCCGGCAAAGCGGTTGCATTCAAAGCGAATCTGCCCGGTCATACAAAGTGTTCTTACGCTCATAGCCGCGCAGGCGGCAACGAGTGTGATGAATGCACATCCTGCTGGTCTTAAACTCTTTGCTTTTTGTTTAATGTGCGGTTGTAAAATCAAGAAATTAATCAAAATCTTAAGCGCTAAATCTCTTATTTTTCAGGACACGATAATACAATTTTTGGAGTAACTGGTTAAGCTCTAGTTTGTAAAACTCTTAGCGCTAGATCCTTAGCACATGCAAACTACTACAGCTCCTCCGACTTCAGTGGAGCTAAGCTGATGTGCCCCAGCTATCAATGCAACTCTGTTCAAGTGAGTAAATAATTTTTTCCATGTTTAAAATCTATAGCATCCCTTAAAAAAACGCAGCCTTCTGGTTAAATGATCCAAACTACACCAAATCTCACTGTACAAATGAGCAAGTTCTCTGTTTATTTCTATGTATTTTTTCAATAACCTGGCCACAATTGGGGAGAAAGAAAAAAAAAAAATTGAAAATAAAAATATGACAGTCATGGTGAATGTAGAATGCGTACAGAATATGCATATTTTTACGTACTGCTTTTGTAAACATTCCTGGCTGGGAATTAATTTTATGCTTCCTAATGCTAGTCCACACTGTTTCAGTTCTAACAACAAATTGAATGAGATTTTTATGAAAAAAGAAGGAAGGTTTACCCAGTTCACATCTTGGAGGTTACAGTATGTTTAAACAGATATATTTTCTTTTAGTCTAACCTTGTCTGGAAGATATAGGAAAACTAATTTGCCTTATTTACATATGGCACAATCTATCCAGTATTCAAGGGTTTGTCAGAAACAGGAACATTGTGCATTTCCATGGTAACAGATGGCATGCTGACAGTATCTGGCTCGTTGCAGCTTCGTCTAGGCAGGCCAGCAATTAATCAGCCATCTACATGCACAAAATTCTTTGTGAGTGAATGGCACTGCTCCTCTGTAGTGCTGCCTGTGCTTTTACAATTTTTGTATTCCTGCAGGGCGAAGTACTTTTTTGTCTCTTATGTTCATTTTCTGTAGCTTCCAAAAAAAACCCAGTAAAGAATACGAAAATGGAAACAAGTCTGCACGTAATTTAGAAAAGACATTATTTCTTCAGCGTATAAGATGGGGGGGGGGGGGTGTCTTGTTTTTTATTCCATTGCTTTCCTTGTTTCCTCTCCCTCCCTACTTTTCATAGGCTTTCTCTGCCATGTGTTTCCTCCAACCTACCTGACACAGGCGAGGTTTTGCAAACAGATAAGGCTCCGAAGGTGTGCGGAAAGGGAGTTGTCATCTGGATGGCTGGTCCAGAGCTTTTATGCCAACAGGAGTGCTGTGGTTAAAGCAAGCCTTGAGCAACATGCTAAAAGCCCCTCGTTGCCTGTTTAAAAGGCATCTTCTCTCTCACTGCGTCTCCCCGCTGGCAGCTGCGTTGCACCCTCAGGCTTGGGGAATTGACCATGTTCTTACATCAAGTGACCGATCTTCATAATTAATGCAAGACTTGACTTATCAGAGATCTTCCTCTGCCCCTGTTTGAATGTGCTGTGGGATAAAATAAGCTCCTTAGGATGTTTTGTGGCTCCTCGTGTATCTGTAAGGCAGAGCTGGGTTAGAGCTTTGCTACTGGTGCTCGTAGACGTGGTTACTGTTGACAGCACTTCATATCCAGCTGCATAACGAGATCCTTCTCCCTTCATCTTCTGGAGAGATCATTCACGGATTTTCCCTTTTAGGACGGTTATTTTCATGACTACTGCTTCACTAAGTTCTAAGCGGAGTATCAGCGCTTGTCTTTGATTTCAAAATCACGGGATGTGAGACTTCAGGGGGTTGTATTGATGAACCTGGGATCTGGTGGCCTATGCAGTGTCAAGGTCAAAATATTTGCAGTACAAATGGATCTGTAAATTTCTTTTTTTTATTTTTAATCTCTCTGATATATGCCAAAGCCTTATCTCTGAGATGAACCTGTATGTTGAGTAGCATTAAACTTTCTTTTTGTGTTAGCCTATAGGCAATCAAAGCAAGTAGTTTTGTCCTTGTTAGAGGATACCCTTACTCAGCTATAGCAGTTTTAAAAAGAAGTCTGCTTCTCAAATACTCAGTTCATAGTATAGCTGGATCTCTCCTTGCCACTGAGACAAGTAACAGACAGCAAGAACTTTGACCTTAGTTAAGCAAATTCTGCTTATGTGACCTAAGATGACTCAAAAGAAAATCCAAGACCAGTCATCGCCGCTTTGCTTCAAATTCATTACTCTTGGACAAGTTACAGATATCCAGCCGCAGTCCTAAAGAAGTCATGGCACATGGCTTTTCAATGGTAAGGTTGTGTGTGATAGTCAACTTCCTCAGACTTTGTTTAATCTTTTGTACCAGTTTGTTATGTCACAGGTGTTTTATGCTTGCTATGGGTTTCATCACCGCATGTTTCTTTTCTCCATTCTAACTGGTCACTGTAGACTCAGGAAAAACCCACAGAAAAATCATGAGGTGTGGTTATCAAGGATTAGTGAACCTTTCATCCTAAACGTTTTTCACTTGAAACTTGTGATTCCTACCTTGGAGACTGCATCAGGCAAGTGTGCTGGTTTTGGCTGGGCCAGGGTTAATTTTCTTCCCAGTAGCTGGTACGGGGCTGAGTTTGGGATTTGTGCTGGCCACAGGGCTGATAACCCTGGGATGGGTTCGTTCCTGCTGAGCCGGGCTCACACAGAGCCAAGGCCGTTTCTGCTGCTCACCCCACCCCACCAGTGAGGGGCTGGGGGGCACAGGGAGCTGGGGGGGACACGGCCGGGACAGCTGACCCCGACTGACCCCCGGGGTACCCCCCACCGTATGAGGTCATGCTGAGCACATAGAGCTGGGGGGTGGGTGGGCAGGGGGGCCGCTGTTCAGGGGGCTTGCTGGGCATCGGTCGGTTGGTGGATTTCATTTGCATTATCTTTTTTGGGTTTTATTTTTCTCTCTCTTTGGTTCCCCCTGCCCTTTTCCCTACAATTTTTATATTATTATTATTATTATTATTATTATTATTATTATTATTATTATTATTATTTCTCTTTTTTTAATTGTTAAACTGTCCTTATCTCAACCCATGAGTTTTCTGACTTTTACCCTTCCAATTCTCTCCCCGTCCCACTGGCGGGGGGGGGGGGGGAGGGGGGCGTTGGGGGGGGGTTTGTTGGCTGGCGGGGGTTAAACTGCGACAGCAAGAGAACGCAATCTCAGTGTACCCTAAATGCTCACCTTCAGT
Source organism: Butorides virescens (assembly GCA_017310255.1). Lineage (NCBI taxonomy): Eukaryota > Metazoa > Chordata > Aves > Pelecaniformes > Ardeidae > Butorides > Butorides virescens. The sequence goes on along the minus strand of JADKXX010008091.1, from coordinate 53,613 downwards.
TAACTGGGGGTGAAATAAGTTTGCAGCCCAGTGAGAAAGAAATATGTTCAGTACAGCCCAGCAATTTACTTTCCTATTAGCTTATATTTTGGATATTTTGGCTATATTTTATATTGTATATTGCAATATACCACGTGTATGTGTATTATATTGCAAAGAGTAGTGGTAGTTTGGTACTGTGTTTCTGCAAATCTGTCTGAAGAAAATCTTAAGTTATTTTATGGGCTGCCCTCGGTAAAGCACTGCAAATATCAATCTCGTTCTGAAAGTCACGGACCCGAAGGGTGTAATCACTGTCATGGGATTTGGCCCTTTATGAGGAATGGAAGGTAAAGATAAACAACTGGCTTTAATCTACATTTGGTGAAAAAGTCCTGATTGTGCAAGTTAAGCATACGCCTAACTTAAAACTTGGAAATAGCCTTACTGCATTTGGTAGGGCTGCTCTCCCCCTTATTGAAGCCGGCGCGTGCTGCAGTGCGTGGATGTGTTGAGGTCACACTACTCGAAGATGCAGAAATGGCCAAGCTGAGCCGTGACATTTGTGGCGAGAGAGTTGTACGGGCTTTGGTCCCTACCCAGCCTGGCCAGAGGCTGGTCCTCCGCAGCCTGAGATAGTTCGTACCTGAGCACACCCTGTCCCAGAGCCGCCGCAGAGCACGCGGGGTGGGACCCCTGCGGAAAGGCGTCCTGAAGGACGAGGGATGTCCCGCTCCGTCACTCTATGTCCCATCCCATTAATTTTCCAGTGTGCGTACAGTGCTTGGGATACCAGACAAGTGAGGACTGATATTCCCACGAGCATATTAATTTATTTTTAAAATGAATCTCTTTATCAGTGCAGTTGTGTGTTTGTCAGTGCGCTGCCACTGAACACGTACGCTGCTAACACAAACTTTCCTTTCGTTCAGTAGCACGAAGCTGCCTTGGGGTGTTGTCCCATGCAGCTCTGGGTTCAGTTTGCTGGCAGAGGAGTCTCAGAAGGCTGATTATTGTATTTTTGTGGATAAGATGGATTAGGGTGGGTATATACAAATGTACATGGGGAGGGTATATTTGTGTACGTGCATGTGCATACCCTGTAATAACTTTTTGGTTCATTTTGCTCTACAAACACTGGAATTGTCCAATCCATTTTTAAAGAATGCGTTTTAGCACCGAAGTCTATCAGCAAATGTCTCTCCCATAGACGTTTCAGAGCTTTCCTTACTTTGTAACCTCCACTGAAGTAGTTTGCCAGAAAGTTGACATTACAGCCACGCTTTTAGCTACGCCACGCGTTTACACCTAATGTACAGCGGTAGTACTGCCAACACTGCGAAAATACGCATCGTCGTAAGGATTTCTTTGCAGAAGTTTAAGAACTTCGTCATCACTCTCTAATAGTCTTAAGATTTTGACAGAATACATACAAGGTTTCATCAGAAACAGATTCAGTGATGAGACTGAAGACATTTTAAGGTGGAGTGAGGCGTGATCTGCTCCTTGCCAGTCAGCGTATGTCCCCTGGAGGTAATCCTCGCTCATCGTACGCCTGGCTGGCCCTATGGCTTATGGTGGTTTCTGGTAGTTAAGCTGCTACTTCAGTACAATAAGGTTATTTGAGTTGTAAGGTTTTAGCTTTGCAAACAACCTATTTATAGGAGGTTCGGGATTTTTTTAAGGTTATTGGAATTGAAGAACCTATTTCTCATTTGGACAGTCTTTTAGCCACCTAATGAAACTGCTCAGAAAACTTTAGGTCCCTTTTAGTCTCATGCATTTTTTTTTTTCCTCTCTTAGTTTTAAGAATTTTAATTCCTCTCCCTCTTGCTGCTTTTTTTTCCTTTTTTTTTTGTTTTTTTTTGCCATTTCCCCTGGAATGCACTAGCGAGTACGTTAAGTGAAATTTTGATTTTGCTGTAATTGGCCTGATAGGAAATGTCTTTTATATGATGTTTTTCTTTTTGCTCTTCAGGTGGTTTAGCTTGATGGGGTTTTAATAAATCTAGAAATGGGGAGGGTTATAAACCCCTTTTTTACTAATCTGTATAGCTGGCTACATTGGAAAAAAGAATTAAGAACCTGAGCAGTACGGAGTTGTAAGGAATTCGTTGGCTCATGAGGTCCATTTTCCATTTTCTTGGAATTACAGGTGACAGTATTACATGGTTGCCACAAATAATCACTTAATCAAAATGAAGCTGATTCCTCCTGTGAAGACCCTAAGGATGGGATGTCACAAAATCTTAAATGTAACAGGGCTAATTTTCAGCTGCTGTGATCGAAGTTTCTTCCGTAAGGAAGAAGTTAGCCCCAGCATGTGCAGCACCCTACACGAGCCACATGGAATCACACGTGTGGCTAATGGCTGATAAGTGGATAAGGATTATTTAAATACGTTTGATCTCTGTATTATTAATATGGAGGCTGTATATTTAAAGAGAAAAATAAGTGTTTACTGAAATGCATAGTAATGTTATTAAATGTTTTACTCAAAAATACATTAACATTTAGGCATCGATACTGATAAATATTGTCTCATCAAGCATTTGGAATAATTCGTACTTAAAAAAAAATTAAGCCCAACTGGCATTGACTCACCACAAGATATCTTTAAGGATAAATTTTGATGGTATCTTTAGGGTTCCTTACATTTTCACACTTAAAATTTCCAAACCTCCTGCTCCTCCTACTTTAGACTTCATTTATCCCAGTGGGAAGACAGGGTTTCCTTGGCAGTCGGCTTGGCTAGGGGAAGACGTGGGGGCTGATTTTGCTGTATGTGGCCAATTATGTTGACCTTTGTGATGGCAAGCCTGGAATCTCAAGTTTTCCTCCTATTTAGGACTCCTTCATAGCAACATAATACATTGCTGCCATGTCAGTTTGTGGTCTAATATTTTTACAACCCAGCAATGCACATTTGGAGATTGTGATTAGCATCCTTAATTCCTAGGGGAAAAAAAAAAATTTAAAAAGCCTTGTTAGAACTAGAAAGCTGAAGACTAAAATAGTCCACCTGCTGTTCTAAAGAGTATTATTTTAGTGCCCTGGGGACATGCAAAGTTGTAACCTACTGATGTCAGGATTAGATTTTATAGAGCTTTTTTTTATGTAAGTGTTTTTGATAAGTTGGCAAAGCATTTTCTGTTGTTCATTTCTGTTCGATGTTTCTTAAAAACAGTATTCCAAGGTCCCCAGAGACAGTAGCTTACAAAATGGATGATGTCCCACTTCTGTTTCACCACAAGATACTATTTATTTGATAATAGATTAAGACGACAGTCAACTAATCACAGGAGAAATTTATTTTTCCTGGAGCTATTGTTTTAAGTTGAATTTTATCCATTTTATAATTCAGTGGTTAGTGAACGTAGTGGATTTAATTTTCTTATTGTATGGCTAACTTTTCATAGTGACAATAACCCTAATAACGTAAATACAGCCAAATAACCCAAATATACCGAGGGCTGTTCCCGGTAGCGGCAGCGTTTTGGTGCTCGCTGGGTCTGCCCGCCTGGCAGCAGGAGGCAGAGGCGCCTGGGTTGTGTTTGGTTGTGCTTGGAGTCACAGCTGCCGTAGCGATAAAACCTCTCCATCGCTCTGAGATGAATCAGAATTCAGGTAAGGTCTGTATCAGTACTTCCCCTCTGCCGAGTTTAGGTTTGGGAACGGAGTCAGGTGGCACCCTCTGCTCCGGAGGTAGGGGGGACGCACCTCCCCGCGCCGGTGGGCTCCCTGCCCCACCCCGCCGCCCGGAGAAATTTAAGCTGAATTTCTTTCCCCATTTGCAATTGTTGAAGTCACTGTGACAAACCACACTTTATCTAAAATGGGCCTTCCCTCCTCACCTTTAAATGTCTTGTGATGATCTTATTTTCTGAAAAAGAAGTTTAGATTTATTTTTTTTTCTAAAGGGGGGAATTCAAGGCACTCAGGGCAAAAGGGTTCCTGGTCACATACAGATGACTGCTGCCATGCAGGCTTATGGCTTAAGGCAATACCCGTCAGTAGGGACTATTATTCTTTTGTTGTTTTTTTTTCTCATTTAGATATTAGAGAAGGTTCTTTTCTCATCACAAACATCCTTAGCTCTGCAAATTGCAGTTCGGAAAGCGTTTGAGAACTAATTTAAACTTTTTCAGTGAAGGCGATAGTGTTTACAGTAGCTAATTTATTCATTAAATATTGCTTTTTTTGTATGCACCTTTAATTACAAACAGCCTGTGAGTTTCTTAAATCTATTTAAACAATTCTGTGAATAATTTCTGCAAGCAATTTTCAGTTTGCTGTGCTTGCATGCTGCCCCTCACACTGTACTCACTGAACAGTTGCTTTTTGCTATTTTGATATTTTCTTTATGGTCTCTGCCTTTTTTTTCCCCCCCCCTATTCCTAGTCATCGATGTGGGCAATACGCCCTCCTGTTAGAGAGTGGGGAGATCTCAAGTGGGGGAATTGCTGAAAGGTTTGGGGGGGGAACAACGCTGCAGGTCTGTCCTGGTTTTATCCAGGAGCCCTAAGCCCTGGGGTCACCCTAAGCTTGGTCATCCCCCTTCTGCCAAGCCCCGAATGTTGACCGGGACGGAAATCCAGGGTGCGGGGATTTGCTTACTGGCGGTGCGAAATGGGAGATTGCGTCGGTGCTTTGCACGCGAATGAACAATCGTGGCTTAGAAAGGGTCCTGTGTGGAGTCCTTGCTGCTGAAGGTGCTGCTTGTGCAGGAGGCCCCATCCCTGGGAACATCCCAGGCCAGGTTGGATGGGGCTCTGAGCAACCTGATCTGGTTAGCAGTGTCCCTGCTGACTGCAGGGGGGTTGGACTAGGTGACCTCTAGGGGTCCCTTCCAACCCAAAACATTCTATGATTCTATGATTCTGTGACCCCGGGCACGTGCCGCCCTGCCGCGAAGCCCCCGCGACCCCTGCCAGCCCCTCCAGCCTGGAGGAAGGACGATGACGTTTCCTGGGGGACTTTCAGGCAAAGGTGCGGCGTTTTGGAGGATGCGCCTCAGCCTTTGAGCTTGGAGCTCTGGGAGGAGTTGTTTTCTACTTGAAAACCAGCGTGGTGATTGGTATTGCTGTTCTTAATTTGATTAAAATCCTCACCTTTGCTTTCTGTCATGCTAAGGTGAACATGTCATTTTGCTTGCCTTCCAAAAGCACTTGCGGAAAACAGACGCCCGGTGTTGAGCCCTCGCTAAGCCAGATTTGCCGAACACGAGCAGTCGCAGCCCTCGGCGTACGTGGGCTTCGGCTGATCTCTCTGTCTCTCCTCGTGCAAAACCAGGTAGTAAAATAATACACAGTCCTGAAGAAGGATCTCAGTGATCCCAATTTATCAGAGTGCTTAATTGAGTCTGTGAATTTGGCCTGTTGGCTGATGATGATGAAGCTTCTCAGGGGGCCCCTATTAACACTAAAATTATTTAATATTTTATTAATCAATTACTGACTGGTTTATGCAGATAATGCTGCTATGGATGGTCCATTAATAAAATGGGTACTAAATCCCTAGAACAATTTTCTAAATGTTGAAAAATGACTGATTAATAGCAGACTCCTACTAAATGTTAAGAAAACAAAATGTACAATTTTTTTTTGGCACTAAAAGAAAATTACAGGTAACTCCAGATGAAATGATAATTAGAACAGCAAGTGGCACTGTGATGGAGCAAATTAAATCCTTTAGGTATCTTGTGGTTATTTTGGATGAATCTCTACTTTCTCTAATCACTTGGATTATATTGTTCAGAGAGTAAATTTGTGATCGGGGGATTAATACACATATAATTTGACTCTGGATGCCAAGAGAATTGTAGCTCTCAATGGTAAATATTGTCAATTACTTATTCGGGTTGTATAATTTACAACGCAGCTTCCTGATAAGTTCTGATTCTAATCCTATCAATATATAGTAGTTTTTGTGTTTATTTGTTCAGCTTGGTATGAAATATCCTTGTAGGTTGTAGGAGAGAGGGAGCGAGGGGAGCAGGAGCCCCCAGGTACCTGCTGCTCGGCTCATCTCTGCTGCAGGCTGCTGCGGGAGCCTGCGCGGGCGCTGCCTAATCTCTGCCGTGCTATATTCTTTCTCATCCCTCTTCATCACAGTGAAGAAAAATTAGATTTTTTTTCCATCACAGGGATCACAACCACCTGCAAAGGCTTAAGAGCCTGCAGCAATGCTGGCTAATACGTGTTCTACCTGTCACTGGATGAGGAGGTGAGAAAACCACTGGTCAGTGAAATACCTATCTGGGGTTTCTTATAAGGCAAGATACTTAAGGATGAGTCTGGCTTCAGACTTATGATTAATCCCATTTTAATCAATGTGATTTACGACAGATATGTGCTGAAGTACCTTGTTGCATAGCGCTGTGGAGAGTGATACCCAGATTTTGAGATATGAGGTGTAGCATGGATCTGTTTGTGGTATGTTGTGGGGTGGGGTTTCTTCCTCTCTATTGACTTAAACAAAAAGGATGCTAAGAGATAACAAGGAGCTGAAATCTGATTGGTACAAGTGAAAGTTTTGGGGTATATTAAACACACTCAGATCTGTCATGAGTTTGAAGAAATTCTGGTACCATTTGAAGTAGCTCAGTTAAATTTTTTGTAATGATCATTCCATGGAAAAATATTAGGCTTCATGATGGGCTAAAAATAGTTGCACAGGGGGCAAGGAAATCCTGAATACCTCTCTAAATTCTGGGGCCGTGCTGCTGGAGCAGGTAACGCTGGCTGCTCTTGAATTAAATGGAAACTTGTTCACCACTGGTGGGTCAGTAAGGGAAACATCAGGAACCTGTTGACGTAAAAACTGAAACAAAACAAAGACTCGGGGCAGGGGCCCCAGCCGAAAAGATTTTGTGTGACTTTCAGCTATTTAACAGGCGACAGCTCACGTCACGACACGGGCTGACTGCAACAAAAGCCCTACTGCAGGTGTTTATCGTGGAGCTCTGGGAGTGATCAACAGCTCAGGGATATTAGGATTGTTCCAGATCCGGAGTTTGGAGCTTTTTCCATCTATGTTTTGTTCCACCCCATGAGAGAGAGTGGATAAATTCCCTGAACATCTCTACAGTTCGGTATTTTTTCTTAAGTGAATCGTGATTAAGCCTTGCCAAGATTGGGTTTGTGTGTGTTTATGCATATTTTCAAGGCGTAGGTAAAAGGACACTTATTCAGCCCGCCGTCAGCACGCGGCGTGGGTTCTGGGGGAGGGAAGAGAACCCCCAGTACCTGTGAAGGAATATAGGAAAATCTGTATCACATAGATGTTCTTTTATTTACAAGCAATGTTTATTTTCTATTTAAAGACAAATTAAATAGGAAATGAAAGAAAGCATGCTACAGCTCTGGTTGAGGCAGAAGATGATCATTAAATCCACGCACATCTGCATGACGGGATATTTTTTGAAAAGGAACTATTTCTTGATTGTTACATATTTTGATTTTTAAAGCAGTGCGAGGAACCTAGGACCTCAGCAGCCACTGAACCTGTGTAAGTGCTGGGTGCCAAACTGCCTTTCGTGTCTTTCCAAAAATTATCCGTCTCCTCCTTGTGCCCGGTACTTTTGTTGACATCTCAGTTCAAGGACCCCAAACTCGCTGTTAGGGAGTTGCAAGGTGTAAAAGCCGTTGCTGCTCCCCACGTGGCAAAGACCTTCTGGTGGGCACTGAGCCGAGGAAACACCTCGCTGGGGCCCGGGCTGCTGCGTGGCCCCCGCAGGTTTGGTTTCTGCATCAAACGTGTTGCAGGGAGCGCCGTTTGTAATGGTGTGTGATTAATGACTTGTGTCTCCGGCGTACGCGCAGGGGCACAGCCGAGAATACGCTGCGAGGATCCCAGAATTCCCTGAAGACGCGTCGTCACAGCGAGACGCTTTTCAGTTCTTGCGGGGCTTTTTGTGCTCTGTTTTGGCACGAACAGCCAAATATTTATTCCTTTAATACAGATTTCCTCCATAGCCCTTGTCGTTCTATCTCCTCTTACAAACGTGCGGGTACCTACGTAGCCACGGTAAAAGCGAGGTTGCACACTAAGCAGTAACGCGAACTGATAACAGGATGTGCAGGAAAAGCATCCTGGATTCTCTGGGGGTGAATTGTTATTTACGGAGGCTCAAATGCACCAAATTCACTCCATGTATTATTATTTTGAAATTTAGGATTTGTGTGTGTAGGGGAGGATAGTTTTGCAAAAGGCAACTATTATCAAGGTGCTGAAATTAATTGGCTGCTTTAATTGAGGTAGATTACTAGCTAATGCTTTCTTGAATACAGTAATTCTCCTATTAAATTATCTTTGAATAATTACCTGAAATTTCTCAGCTGCGGGGACTGATGGCTATTTAATTGCACAGTGATGTTGCTATATAATTACTTAACAAGGTGTCCTTTAATAGTTTAATTCCTCTTTTCCAAGAAAAAAACCCTACAAGTATGACTTTTATTTTTTAAGTGCTGTGTTTTTATTTATTTTTTTTACAGATACCTTTGTATCTGAAACAGTAAAAGCAAGCTATTTGTTGACTTGCTTTTCAAAGTCTTTTGATTGTTCAAGCATAGATTTGGACTCAGAAGAGTTTTGGAAACAACAAAAACATGGTTAGGCATTCCTTTAGTTTCGTTATATTTATTTTGTGGGTTTGTTACTCGGTTTAGAGTGTACTTTTAATGAGATGTTAGAAGCTCAGGTCTGATATGCAAAGACTTAATTATGAGTTTTGTGGGTAGGGAGGTGCCCGGCCAATGGTATCTCCTATGCTGAAGCAAGGCAGAGTGGCCAGGATCTTCAAAGCTGCATTTATTCCTCCTGGCCACAGAGGGTGAGGAGGTTCTCGTCTTGCTGCTGGTTCCTCGCAGTGGGAAGGAGTGAGCAGAGGAAACAGCTATTTGATCAAAGAGGTTGAGACAAAAGGTTGGGCGGTTCAGGGGTCACAAGAAAATGGCCCGGGATCATGCTACCTCACATAAATGTCCTCGGTAGTTCAAGGGTAGACTGTCTTCTGCTGACAAGAAATACCCTGCGTTGAACAACGCAAAACTTGACAGCTATAAAGGAGCTTGTTGTCAAGGCAGAACGTGAGGCTGGAACTGTGAAGCTGGATAGAGCGTTCTGGAAAGCTGGAGGGTCATCCTACCTCCTTGGCTCAGTTACATAAACATTTTGATCTATGTGTATACAGATCTGCTAGACCTATACATTACCCCAAAACATTAGCTTCTGAACTTTGAACACAACCAGTGGTCCATCTAAAATGTGAGGGCTTTTAAATTTCCTTTTTAAAACAGAATTATATGCATATAGGGTCACTGATCAGTACGAGTTCCACGCTGCCTCCTTGCTGACCCGTGGAAGGTGTGACCTACGAACATCTCCAGCTGGGAGCCCGGCACTGTCCTTCAGAGCCTGGGGACTTTGATTTTGGACATACTACGTTCCATCCTAAATAGCCTTCAACATACATGGCGGTCTCTTACAAATGTGTCGATGAGGCTGGTGCAGAGCATGTACAAAACGAAAATGTATGTCAGCAACACACGGTTTTGAACCTCTTTGAGGAAGAGTTCCAAACCCCTATTTATATATGCTGCTGTAAGGCCAGAGGAGAATGATCAATCCAGTATTATAGAAATATTCTCTGTCCACAGGGATTTTTTTATTTTTTTTAGTCACAACTCTAAAGGATAAAGCTAAGCAGAAGAATGGCTGTACTGGATCAGAGCAAAGACACGCATAGTCCGCGCTGTCAGGAATGAAGGCACCAGGACTACATATTGTTATTTCATGAATGAATCCTCGATTCGTACCATCTAGCGTTATCTCCACTTTATCAGAGTTGAACACCAAAGGGGGGCTTTTAATGTCCATTGATCTTGCAAGCCTGATGCAAGATATTCATTGCCTGATTTTCAGAGGTGTTCAACTTCACAAGATGGCCAACAGCTGTCAAACCAGGCTCTAAAGATTAGATTTTTAATTAGAATGAACTGATGTAGAGCTGTTGACTGGGTGGGATTTTTGTCAGTTTGCATAAATAAGGCTGAAAATTGCATGATACCCTTGTAATATTTTCCTTAATGCTTCAGTCAGGGACTGACAAACCCAAGAACAGAAATGTTTTAGCTTTCATTTCTTGTCTGAGCACAAATCCATCCCTTTTTTCCTCTAATTTCTTAGTAGTTTATGCCAGCAAGACAATTTTTCCCCTTGGGCATGAGGAGGATTGGGCCTTTACCTCATTTGATATAAAAACCCCAAAATTGCAGTCTCTGCCGAGTGCCTCTTGTAACTTCCACCAGAGAAGAGTGGCCCAGGCTGTGTCTGGGACTGCAAGGCTGGATGGAGGGGTTGACTGGGGGCGTACAAACGCCACCGGTCCTCTTTGACCCAGCCAGCTCCGACTCCTGCGATAGAGCTGGGCCGACTGCTGTGCTCGTATCTTTGATAGATGTCTGTAACAATACGGGAACATAAACGAATATTATTTGTTTGTACTTTGCTGTGTCCAGAGATCTGAAAACATGACTGATGCCCAGCCGTGCGAGACCCCGCGCAGTGGGGCTTTGTCCTATCTAGGCATAGGGATATAAATAAAAGTCCCTGAGGCAAAATACTCCCGTGCTGGAGCTGCTCCAGCCTGCTGGAGATAGGGGGCATGAAGGCTGGGTGGTGTGATGTACAAGTCGCCTCTCCAGAACATTGCCAAGTCTCCCAGAAGTATGTAAGCCTCTTCTCTGCTTCTCTTGCTTTCTTATTCTTTTATTTTTCTCCTGTTTTCTTTCTTCTTTGCTTTGACCTCTGTTTGTTCTTCATCTTTCTCCCCCCATACAAACCCTCCCTTTTCATTCCCGATTCTTTCTACTTTACTCCTCCCCTCACTCATTCTCTTCAGCATCGCAGCAATGGTAGTCAAAAGAAGAAAGGCACAGAATTATCTGTTACTAAATGGGTGGTGCTGATGGAAAATTAGGGAGGAGGAAAAGAATTAATTATCTATAATGTAAGGGTTAAGAAATAAGATTTTCCCAACTAACACCAATATCTGAAGAAATCCTAAATTTGTGAGAAACGTGAACATTCCTTCCTCCTTCATCAGAAGGCTCTGTAGCTGTAGCATTAGAAGAGAGGGTCAAACCTTATGTTTTTATCCCTGCTTTCTGTAAGTAACCTGCAAAGAGATTTTTTTTTCTCAAGGTTGCTGAGCATCTGCTGCTCCAATTTCTCTGCTTCTTAGGAAGGATGAGGTGTCATTGTAAGTTGTTGCTTTGAGATCCTTCTATGAAAGACATGAAACAAGCACAAGATGTTATTGCTAGGAGGCAGTGTGTGTAACCAGTCACTGGCTAGAAGACCATCCATTAATTTTTGATTTGTTTATTTTTACAAAGGTATGCAGCTGGTACGGAGAACATGCCAAGTCAACTGGATGAGTCAGCACAGGCAACACAAAGTGAGTTTGTTTGGCTTTTTTTCAACAAAAATATTCATGCTCCAGGTCAATTTATTGCAATATTACCTGCAATTACAAACCCAGAAAAGTGCTACCAACATTTTCTTAGGTTTTTGTTGGAAAGGTGGCTCCGTATCCACCTTGTAGAGGAGCAGACGGTTAAGCTACTCTCTGTGTGTGATTGCTTACCTAAAAAAAAAAGAATCAGTCTCTACATGTCATTTTTTCAGCGCTGTCCTTGAGCAAAAGCTGACACCGTGTATTAGCACTGGAGAATAGCTGTCCACGGACTTTTCTTGTGGAAGTTGCAGAGTGGTGATATCCAAAAGCATTTTGTCTTGTAAATGTATTTTGCAAATATGTCTGCATTGGCCTAAGTCTCACTGAGCGCTCATCAGCACAAATAAGGTTTTTGAAAATCAGTTCCTTCCTGCTCTGGAGTGGAAACACATCAAACACTATCTCAGTACGTATGAGCAGACACTATTTTTGTGGGCATTTCAGCTTTATGTTTATAAATTGGGCAGAGTGCTGATAATGTCCCAACAACCTACTGTAAAATAAAAAAGGTAAATCCAATTGCATTTTACTTGAAGGGACATGCGAGATGATGTGCAGGCACTTAGGCCTTCTGTAACCCTACGCCATGCTTGGGGCTGGAGAGTAATTTCCTGACATTTGAGAGGGGAATGAACAGACAACATACAGGTGGTGGCAGTGGCATTATATTCAACCCCTTCACGTTATTTCATATAGAAAATTAACCAGAGGAAAAGATTGTAGTCTTCCTTCCGATGTTTTGCTGCCTCAGATATGAGATTTGTTCAAGTACCCGCAGCGATGTTTGAGTTGCACTCGGTGGGTTTTGTGGTAGGACCATGGCAAGGAGTCATCACGAGGCTGCTCTGAAGTGTGGGCTACCGGGGAGGGCAGGAACCGAGCTGCTCTCAGCCGCTGCTGGGCACGGGAACTGCAAACCCACCAGCCCAGCCCTTTCCCCCGAGGCCTGCCATCAGCACGGTTTGGTGACTCCGTGAGTCCAGGCCTCAGTTTCCTCAGCCTTCTGTTGGGAACGAACGCTGAGCTCTGAGCAGCCAAGTGATGAAAAAGTGCTGCTATTTGCTCTTTCTGAAACGCTCTCGCTTTTTAAAACTGAGACTCTGAACGCAGGTCATCACCTGCCCCCGTAAGCTCTATTGGGTTTAATTTCATTTTGATGCCAAATTTTCAGTGAAATGGGGCGGGGGGGGAGGTGTGGAATGGCTTTCCTACGGGTAAGTGTATGATGTCAGTTTAGAATTGCATCCTCAAAAAGTTGTTTGAAGGAAAAAATAGTTCTTGTGTGGTTTTTGTTGTGTTTTTTACAGTTTCCTTCTTTTCCCATACCTCGATTGGTGTTACCCTTTGGACTAGAGCAGAGCAAATAAGTTATTTTTCAGTTAGTGGTTGTAACAAAAGTTGTGTATCGGCTTGGATATTTAATGGTTGTTCAGAATTAAATGCACCCGTACTGTTTAAAAAAAAGGGAAAATTTTCTTAAGGTGGAAAATCTAAATATGTTGAAAAATGTGAATTTAAAATATTTGGTAGATTTTTTTTTTCCTGTAGTAGATCGCTTTTTCTGTTGAATGAATTGAAGTATGAAGGTGAGAGAGTGTTGAAAGTTTGGCTTCTCTGCATAATTTTGTGATGTGCCTTCAGAGGATGGGGCGAGGTGGGTCCCAAGCCACTCGTAAAGCAGGCAGGGTTAGAGCTGTGTGGGACTCATCTTGGTTTCAGTTCTCCCCAGCATTACTGATATTAAAAGAAATGTAACACTGATATTAAAAGAAATATAATAATAAGGAAAAAACCCTGCTGATACCAGCTTAGTCAAGAACTGCCCAGGTAAAGCTGCTGTAGTAAAAAACACATCGCTTTGTGTCAGTGGAAAGTGGTGCTAAGTTTGTATATATGAAGTGTGCATTTCCGTACTTCATTTTCTTTAACCTTATGACTTAATTGCATTATTACTTGATACTTTTTCTGCAGAAGTTGTCTCTACTATCTATCTTCAGTTGCCTGATGCCTATTTTACTCTAGAATAGAAATAAAGTTCTCAGCTCTAAACTTTGCAGCAAATATCTCAACCTTCCCCTGCCTCAGGACATGGGAGCTCGCACGTGAATCGTGCAACAGTTCACGTCCGTCTGTCTGGCCACCGGCCGAGGTCTCGCCTGTCGTGCAGTGGATGCGCACAGCGCCGCGTGCTGGGTTTGCTGGGTCCCCATGCCACGCGCTGGTGCGTCCAGGGAGCCGCGCTCTCGGGTGGCTCCTGGGAGGAAAGGTCTCTCCTGGGGAGCCCATATCCCCCGCTGCGGCGCAGCACCAGAGCTTTTTGCCTGCTCAGGTGTCCCATGTACCACCCTGAGGGTCAGCAGGATCAGCTCTAGCGCCCGGGACGCTGGAGCAGGAGAGGATCCTTAACTCACTCCATCCCAAAACATCGACCCCTGTCTGTAATGCAGAGTGCGAAACGGGGCAAATCAATGAGTTTGGAATCCGTGAGGCTCAGCAGGTGTGATAGGGTTTCTGTCAAAGGGATGTGTTCAGGGCTGTTCCCTCTCTGGATTAACATGAAAACATGAAAAAAGTTGAGATGTGAGGTCATTGGGTGAAGGAGAAGTTTTTCAGTTCAAGGTGGCAAAAAAATGGTTTTGTCATAAACCATAAAAATATCATTATTCATAAAACTTAAAATACTTTATCCAGGAGCAAAGTAACTGCATCCTCCTCAGCCCTCCCTCCTTGCCATGCTGTAGGAAAAAAGTGGATCTCGATCAGCTGAGTTGTATCCCGGGTTCCTGTTAATGGCGAACAATTGAGGCCAGTGAGACGTGGCCATCCTTCAATGTCCCAAGGGTAACGTTACTGAGGTTACGTTTTTGCAATGGATGCATTCATCAAGCAGCTTCGGGTGGGTTTCTTGCAGGGAGTTTTTATTGGCGCTTTCTTTATAAGGCTGCAGTTCTGGGTACCTTATGCTCTGGGTAGCTGGAACAGAGGAAGACTCTTTTGGTATGGAAAGTTTGGGGTTTTTCCTCCTGCTCTTGGGGGGGGGGAAGTACTTGTTTCCCTGGTACTTGTTGGGGTGAGGGGAAGACAAATTTTGGTCACCAGGATGGTTCAAAATTAAACGTTTTCTAATGTCCTTGCAGACGAGGTGCTCAGATGTCAAATGTGAAGGTATGCACCTATTCCTTGCTGATAAAACCAAACAGCAAGATGGCTCTACCTTGGATCTAGACTTTAGTACTAGGAAAAATCTCAGAATACAATTATAGTTAGAGTTGCAAATTAAATAATTTGGATCAAGCACACTAGGTTGAGCCCAGATCCTTTGGATAATGCAAGTTGAACTGGGTCTTCTTTTGTGGAGCTCAGGAAAAAAATAAGATATTAAGTCCTAAATTCCTTATCAAGGTGTGCACAACTCTCCTTCCTTTTCCCAGCCTCTTGTGGTTCTACTTTACACACTCGTCTTTTCTTTTCCGGAATCCTGCAGCTTTCTTCTGTCTCACTGGGTATTTACTTCCCGGTAGTAAGGGAATACTTACCTTGGTTCTGATGAACTTGATGAACTTTCAAGTTCTTGTTATCTATAGGATAAGAGATAAGAGGTGCATGCTCAAACTGGTCATAAAATATTCTGTCTTTGATTTAGATTTACCTCACCTATTTAAAGGACAAAGATCAAAATGCAAGCTACACATGTAAAGTTGCCATATTGATGTGCAGCTATCGTATTCCAAAGATCAAGCCTACAGTCGTTCCAGAGAAGTGCAATGCCATTCTAACTGGTCTTAAGCCAGTACCTCCCAAGTTACAGATGATACTAGAATTACACTACCACCTAGGGATGCTTAGGTGTCCGCCTTAGCTTGTGCTTCCAAACCCTAGTTTTATTAATAATAAAGGAAGCTTTTTCCTTTTCTTTTGAAGGTATGAGGTAGAGTTAGGGCAGACCTCACGATATGTCTGGCCTTGAATCTACCTAGTGATACGGCTCAAGAGAAACCAGTGCCCTTTTAAATTTTTCAAATTTTGTAGATCATTCAACTAAAAGTTCCAGTGACTTTTCTTTTAATACGTTCCTTTTGAAACTTTGAAGATCCTAATATTTGGCCCGAAAATAATTTGGTTATTGTGAGTGCATTTCAAACAAAGAGGAGGCAGGCGATGTTTTGTGCCGCCCTTGCCCTGGGTTAGCGGAGGGAGCGTGACGAGCAGCTTTCCCCATTAACCCTTTGAAAAGTTGATGGCATCATCAGAGAAAAATTGTGGGGTTTCATACAGCACCTTTTTATTGCACTTCTAAAGTATGAGGGAGAGAGTGGCAAGGAGGAAGGGCTGCCGTGTTACGTAATAGAAATGCATTTTCATTTTCTTCACCCTCACATCTTTTTGCCTTTTTGTGCATCTTAAGTCTTCAAATGGTACTTTAGACAGAAAATGTCAGAACTGTTTTCCTTTGTTCGTAACAAAAATCACTTTGCTAGATTTGTATAAAAACTTGTTTCTTCGATATCATGATCTGGAATGCTGTAGAAGTTAGGTTGTCAGGAATACGGCTTGCAGGCACGTCAGCCGCGCGCGCGAGCTGTAACCAGACCTGTAGGTCCCCAGGATCTATAAGCTCAACGCAGTTCTTAGAGGTGACATTTTTTATTTTGGGTAAATTGAGGATTAAATTGAGGATTTGCGTGCACCAAGCATGCGCTCGGCTGCTGGTATCACTGCGTGGGCAGCTGGTTGCACACATGAGCACGTCATTAATTAGCTGCCTGTGCTATTAACTGCTGTGGACATACAACTGTATCAGTTTGCATTTTTAGGAGTGTTTGTGAGAAAATTGTAGTGCTTGTTGGACATATGAGCAGAGAAGGAATAAACACTAAATAGGGCACTTTGTATGTATAGGTATGGCCCATGCAGAGTGGTCTTCATAAGCCAGTAGCTGCTATTTTAAAAAGACTACTTAATTGCTGAATGTCTAAGAAGCATTTTCAATCAACTTGTCTCCATGCTGACCTCTAAACCCAGACAACGCTGTCCTACGCAACGGCAGCTCAGGCGTTCCGGCCTCAGTGACCGGTTTTAGGTACAACTCTACATCGCGCGTTCCGACTCGGCCGCACGGTCCTTGGTTTTCCAATGTGAAATGTTTGTGGAGGAGACCAGGGCCTGAGAGCTGAGGTCGACGCGGGTCCCTTCCCTGCCCCCGTGGGGCTTTGGGCCGGGCTGATGGGAGTCGGCGAGGGGCAGGCCGCTGGCGCAGCAGTCGGGGAGGCTCTGCCCTGAGAATGAATACTGCCTTTAGAATTGTGTGGTGGGAAGTGCGCAGCCGCCAGAAATGGTATGAGATTTCTTTTTGCACTGAATTGGGTTCTTTGTGCTGAAATGTGTAGTTAGCACAAATATTCATCCTGCTCCGCTGTGTAACTGAAAGGGCCCCGAGGAAGCCACGACCGTGCAAGTCACTGACATTTCCCTCCTGCCCTGGTACTGTACCTCCTCTATTCCTCGGCAAAGGCGCAAGTGGGGAACACATCCAGCTACCGCCAGTGAACTTTAACTCTTCGTGAGTGATAAAATTCAGGGCTGCAAACGGTGCTGTGGTATTAACTGAATTCCCTGCTCCTTTTTTACACTGGTGAGCTGTAGGCGCGGGACCCTCCCGCGGTCGCGAGCGCAGAAGGATGTGTGCAGACTGCTTATTTCTTGAAAGCCAGCAGCGAGTGCTGCCGCACGTAGAAGGGAACTGTAATTGCTGTAAGCTTTTCCTCTCCTGGGCTGTGTCGTACTCTGATCTTCATAATCCTGGTATTGAGAAAGTGAATAACAGTCGTCTTGTTTAAAGTAAAGTGAAAAACACCAATTGCATCTCCCTCCCTGACTCTTACCCCGGCAGTATTGCCTTGAAAAGCAATTTTCCTCCAGAACCACTGACATTAGTTTCCTTAATTTTTAAGATGCTGTTTCGTTAGTCCTTCAGATTCTGAAAACAAACCACCATCGAGCCTCTTTATCTGAATATCTTGTATGAACACAAAAAACAAGGGACGCACTAACAGTGAGGCTCGCGTATTTTAAATAAAAAGAGAGACTTTTCGTACGCGACGGTGGTGGTGGAATGCTGCTTCGATCAGAATTAAGCTTCAGAATGAAGGTGGCTGTGATGATCAACACCCCCATGAAAACGCGCGCACTCCTCGTGTGTAGCCCTGCTATTTTTCGAACCAGGATCTCCCTACATATTTTATTGCAGCGTCTTCCTCTTGGTATTTTCCTTCAAAGTCACATTAGAAATAACCACCAGACAAAATGCTTGCACCCGTGCTTCGGAGTAACTGACACAAACAAACAAACCCCCAAGTGATTGCCAGCCCATGTCAGCAATTCAGTTATTAGGATCACAGAAGCCCATGTCTCATATATTCCACCCAGAATTGTTTTAAGGTCCTTGTATGCATAGAATTTTGAAATATATTATTTGAATATAAAAGTAGATTATGTATTTCCCCTGTGGCTGGCCAAATGTCTTTCCAACAAAGGGTAAAATAAGAAGGCTATTTTTTTGTGTAAGAGAGTGATCTTTTTAGTCATGCTTGATTGCTTTTTCAGGACTGTCTCCATTTATAATGAGATATTCTTGGACTCATTTGAACCAGAAAGTTTAGCAAAATTGTTACATTTTTACATAAAATACCTTGAATTATTTAAACTGTCTCAAACTCAGTATTTTTTTAAACATAGGTGATACATATTGGATTTTTTGCTTCACAGACTGAACACGGCATAAAATGGAAATACATTTAGCATATTTACAAGAAATATTTGTTTTAATCTTGCCTACTTGTCAGCACTTCACACTAATTTAGTCTTATCTGCTGCTAAGGAGTTACCCAGTAAGGGATGCACTTGTTATTCAAATCCCTGTTAATGTTCCATATCATAGTTTGGCAAGAAAGCTCTTACTGTATTGGCCTATGATCCAGGAAAGTTTTAATTATCTGTACTTTTCCGAGAACTTGGCCTAGGATGTCTGTGCTGGCGGGCTGAGAACAATGATGTGAATTTACTTTTATCAGCAGTTTAAAATGGCATTATAAAATGTGTTCTGTGATGCTGTTTTTAAACGATCTGATGTGCAAAGAAATATGCAGAGCTTGAGGAAAAAAAATGTATTTTTATTATAATTAGGGGGCCCAGATAAAATGGCAAGCATGCAGTGCTTTAGAAATATTTATTTGTGGTTAAAGGTCTATTCCCCAGTACCTGAGTTTGTGTTTTACAGTTGGAAAACAGACGATCATGCTTCCACGCTTAGGCTGAGTCTAGCTCTTGCACTACTCTGATGTTTTCGATGTATTTTGTAAAATATTTCATTGTGATGTTAATGGAGCTTACTTAGGCATTTTGTACTTTGCAGGCAAAAGAATCTCGGTCTGGTGTAGATCGAGCAGGAAAGCCCTCCAGCACTTCTTTTTCAAAGGAACAAATTGTTTGAGATTCAAAATTTTATTTTACGGTATATTCCTCGGGCAGTATGAGAAGCAGCTTTTTTACTTGTGAACCCACGGCAGAAGCCTGCGTCTCATCTCTCCTGTAATTGTCCATTCTTTTTATAAGATTTATTTTTGCCTGTGGTGCTGAACTGAAAAAGTCACCCAGCTAAAATGTAGTTACTTCATTTCCAAGTAAAAACAATAGTGTTTTCATGTCCATACTTATTATTATTCTGAGAATGTACTAATTTGTTACATCCAAGATGACGGTTAGTTTGGGCCATGAAAGGGGCACTGTGCCAACGACTGCAGTTAAGTAAAAGGACTTCTTTCATGGGAAGGAGTGGGACAGAAAGTAGCCTGCAGTGCGTGTGGGTACGGGGAGGCAGCTTGCCAGCAGAGTCATCCTGGTATCAGGCTTTGCTGTGTTGGGTTCTGAATTAAGCTAAAACTATGATTTCACTAAATGTCGGCATGGGCAGCCAAATTTTCAAACCGTCAGTGCTCTAAGGAGCAACTGATAAATGTTTTATCCCCGCAGGCTGTGGTTGATGTTGCACAAGGATTTTGCGTGTGCTCAATGCATTATCATTCTTGGCATTAAGCTTAGATAATTGTCTACTTATATTGAGCCTGTAATAGCAAAATACAAGTGAAGAGGCATGTTTTACAAAGTAAAACTATGAAATAGGTTTAGCTATATTACTATGGATTTTTTTTTTTGTTCTAGCCTACTAAATTTGAATGAGAATGAAGTATGATTCTATACCTTAATTCTGCTCAAACCAGGGTGGTCTCATAATTTTGTTTTACATGCATGACATTGCTTAAGGTCATTAGTTGTAAATCTTAGTATAAAAAGACTGAAAATATATTCAGGACTTTGTAGTTACCGAATACATATTTAAAAGCCTCTATGAAAAGTCGGGACCTACATGGCAGATTTTCAGTTGCTGAATGGTCAATTTAATGATGTAGATTAGCTGTATCTAAACAGTAAATGGAGATAGGCTGTGCAAGGCTTTGATGAGTCTCTCTGATGCATATCCCAGTTGATCAATTTTCTAATTTTAGAGATTAGTATTCTGCTTTTCAGTCCTAATATACTCTCTGGTTACATTCTATTTGAGAT
The DNA here is from genome assembly GCA_017310255.1 of Butorides virescens. Taxonomy (NCBI): domain Eukaryota; kingdom Metazoa; phylum Chordata; class Aves; order Pelecaniformes; family Ardeidae; genus Butorides; species Butorides virescens. The sequence goes on along the minus strand of JADKXX010008091.1, from coordinate 33,491 downwards.
TTAACTTCGATCAGATATAACTTTATTTACACCTTTACCTCTTTATTTACACTGTTGGACAAGCACAGATCAAATTTGAATTTGGCCTTTCTCTTTTCGGTGACTAACGTAATGGTCTCGGATTTTCACTCATTTTTTCTTAGTGTTACCTGCCTTCTAATTAATTATTTAAATCACTACTGTATATTAAAAAAGAGTGTTCCATATTGCTCTAGGTGTTTTAAAGAAAAGTGGATTACATTGACAGGTTTTGCTCAGTGCAGTTAAATTCAACCATTAAGAGTTTAGCAGCTAAAACTTTAATAGAGAAAAATTACTTCTTTATCACGCAGATAATTACTGCAATAGCTGTGCATGACTGCAATAGCTGTGCATAACATGACCAACTTTATTATGTATATCAATTCTGTTCATGCAGTATCTATTGAGAATATGTAGGGAGCTCTTTGTGTAAATATTAAGAAATATTTCAATAATTTATTTAGGAAAAATCCTATTTCGTTTGTATTGTCCATGTTCCTGGAGCTGAAGTAGTTTCTGCCAATGTGTGAAATACTTTTTAATATTTTCAACATGAAGGTTACTAGTGTCAATCCGCTTGATAAAATACCCTCTCGGACACATGCAAATCCAAATGGGTTATCGAGTACGCTATTAATTTTGTCTTTACAAATGCAGGATCTTTAACACACAGAATAATTAAATATTTGGAATAAAGCAGTTAACTTGGGCAGTTTATTGCTGTGATTTGCAAAACTGCATTGAGCCGCTTTCTTTTCATTTCATTGTTGGTGGAACAAACATTTCTTTAATAAGGCTACAGCGCATTCTAATTTTGTTGCAAAAGCTTAGATAAGGATCAGGCCCCCTCTGAATCACTGCGCTGACCTCTGACACTGAGAGTGCCGAGGCGCTCTGGCAAAGGAAGAGTTCGGCATTCATTATTATGCGCAGGACTTTCCAGCTCTGAAGGGGCTCTGTGCTTTCGCTCAGATAGACTTTGTTTGTTGGAAATGAGAACTGTATTTTGGCAGTAAAGGACAAGAACTGAAGCAACTCTGCGGGCAGACTCATTATGACATAATCCTTCATTAATCCTTATTCTCTATTAATAGATCATGACAGAAGTTTTGCTTTGGTTGACCATCTTCACCAGCAAGCGATGAGAAAGCATTAACAGACAAAGGTCCAAGCTCGGCTCGTAGGGCTATCATTTTATTTGCAGTTTTAAGAAAGTTTGCATTTTTACCTTGGAGAAGTCAGTGTACCAAGTGATCTGCTTTCTTCCAGTGCGACCTAGCTGTGTGTCTTAAAAATGTGATTTATCTGTTGGAAAATGGATTACTCGTATCGCTCACCTGGCAGATAAATAGACTGTAAAAATTAGGGCTTGATTGCAGACCTGCTGCAGGAAAACATGTAGGGATGCAAGACTCCATCAGTAGTGGGGGCGGCAGTGGAGAGAGTGGAAGGGGCACGTGAAATGGAGGGGGCAAGACAGGACCAAGAGGAGGAAAATCTGACAGCTTTTTGTTTCAGAGAATGATCAGGAGAAAAACATGGAACATAACTGCGGAGTGTTTTGGAATAGATTTTTGTAACAGTTATAAAAAATGTTGTTGTATTATTTATTACAAGAGAAACATTTCTAAGTCAGGAATAAAGAGCTTCATATTTGCCTGATATATGGTCCTTGGCCATTCTCAAACTATCATAGACTGGCAGTGGTGAGGAAAAATATGTAAATTAAATCTTTTTGGTGTGTTGTTGACCATTGGCTAAGTTGTGCCTGATTCCTGTTAGAGCTGGCTTTACTTGCATGAGATCTTGGCTGTGCCACAGCGTACAGAACTTCGGTATCGGTTTGCTTATCGCGGAGATATTCCTGTAAGGCTGCGGGTGACAGAGTGGGTTTTGTTATACAAATTAGGCTTTGTAACTTGTATTAATATTTCCAAATATAATTTGAATATAAGCCAAAACGTAATTTCTGGAACAACTGTCTGTATTCCACAGAAGCTGTACTGCAGCATTCGTGCGGCCCATTTAAACGGCAAGGATCTGTGAGGCTTCAGTCGTTTAGGGGGGTGCATCAGACTGCCTCCACCGCTGCCGGGGCAAGCATGCGGAGTTACGTCCGTTGTGAATGGCGTCGTTCATTTTATTACATTCTCTTACACTTCTATATCTCTCTGCTATGGTATAGTCTCTGTAACATCAGTTTGACTGGGGGAAAATGGCGTAGAAAATCCCAGTGGTTTAGAAGCTGAACGGAGAAGATTTGGGGTTTTTAACCCAACAAGTGTACTGGATCTTTGAAGCACCTTCAGGATCCAGTGCCTGGAGAGGCAGGTGAGAAAAACAAGTAGTCCTGAAAATACAATAATTATTAAGCCAAAATTTTATTTGCTCTTAGCAGGACAGTATTTTATGTCTGAAATTCTCCATATAGTTTTCTTTTGTGTAGTTTCTTAGCGTCCTGGCCTTTCTGTTCAGAAAGGTGTGAAATATGAATGCATTGTTAAACGTTCCTTGGGGAAGCTTCACAATTCAAACAGAGGAGATAATGCCATGTGGTTTACAATTTCTAATTGTTATTGCCGTTGAACGTCACACTTTGCACAAACAGAAGCTCTGCACTCGCTCCGTACTGTGAGAAACTGTCACCGAGGGGGGTTTCCCTCTGCAAGTGGCATTTATTAACTCAGTTTCTCTGCTGAGAATTAATTTTGTATCTGATTTAGGCATAACATGACCTTTCACATACGGGGGTAGAGAAGAAATGGGAAAACACAATTTAGAATTTCTGAACCGTTTATGTTGTCCTCTTGTTTTTCCCTTCTTTGGGAGAATGCGCGACAAGACTGACTTCCGAGCGTAGTTTTACTCTTGCTATTCTACACGTATGTGCCTACAAAGCGTTGATGGCTTTGACACTTGCTGTGGTTGATCCAGGCCTTTGAGTGGCCAGATCCCGACGAAAGCTCGCTGCTTCGGCACATCTGGTTTTAACAGTGGCTTTCTGAAGAAGAGATTTCTGACGGTAGGCAGCCCTTTAATGTAGCAGACAAAAGGCAGCGGATGGACGCTAACGCTGGCCAAATTCAGCCTGGAAATGAGAGACCAGTTCTGACATTGGGAGCAATTAGCCATCGGCGCGACGCAGCGAGCAGCAGGCTGGAGCGTCTGCCGTGTGAAACTTTAAAGCTGAAACATCGCGTATTCAGGCAGGCGCTGTGCCTGCAACGCCAGTAACAGGTTGGAAGAAATAGGAGGTGAACTTCCCCGCTACTCTGTTACGTGTAAAAATTTTAAAATCAATTCCTGTATTTTCTGAAGCTCAATCATCATTCATAATTTACTGTTCTACTCCTGTATATGATTCAGATTAAATTGTCTCTGATTACCGAAGGTTCTGTGGTAAGCCAAGAGAAAAAGAATGATTCATCATGTTTTCAAGTATTCAAAACTGGTGGCACCATGCTGGCTCGTGGCACTAGCGCACTTACCCTGCAAGCACCTGAGTTACTGCTAGCGTCTATAAATAGTAACACCACATTGTCTTTGCATTTTATGTCCTTATGGCACGGAAGTCATGTCTTTGGAAAAAGCTTTTCTCATTTGCCCTGGTCTCCTTAGTAGTCTCAGAAAACAAGCGGGGTTCAGCACACCCAATCAGCTGTTCTCCCAATGTGTCACATCTTAGTATTCAGCTTTTCACGGGACACCGGGGCAGGGTCTAGGATGTTAGATAGGCATCTGAGTATCATGGGTTTAAATATTTTTTTCTTAAGGTTAGACAGAAGTTTTTCAGAAGATGAGGTGCTGGGTATGATGGATTGCAAACTGAATGATACCGTGCCGTTGTGAGAAAAAGCAATATTCTGGATGATATTCAGCCAGTTGTGGAACAGTTGTTCTGTGCTGATTGTCTCTGGCAAGAGCAAGGATAAAAAATAATAAATTACAGCAAGAAAGATTCTTGATTAGAAAGAAAGAGGATCTTTCTAGCAGTTAGGATGGAAAGTCACTGAAATACCTGCAAATTTAGGAAGTCACCATCATTACAAGTCTTTAACAGGTTACATCTGCCAGGAGTGGCATGGTCATAGATGATCCTGCTTGTGTTAGGGGGGTTGAAGTTGGACAACAGGAGGGTGAAGAAAGTGTGAAGGCCAGACTAGTACTTAAGGTTTCTGCCAGCCGTCCTCTCCCTAAATAAAACAATGGTTTCTTCAGGTAACCCCTAACATCCAGAGGATTCCAGGATCTTCTGTGGGCTGTCTCTCTGTATAAGAAGTCAAAGCAGCAGTGTAAGCCACAGAGGACCTTCTCGAGTCTGCTTCCAGGAGAAAGTGGCTGATGGTAGAGGCAGTGGATATGGGCACAGCTGTAGGACTGGCAGTGGGACAGATAAGGTTGGCCACCACCTCAAATGAGATGACAAGAAGCACCGACACCTGCCTGATCCTGTTCTTTTTAGTAGTAACCATAAAAAATAAACAGGTCTGGCAGAGTAAAAGAGAAGGGAGCAAAAAAAACCTTCACAGACAAGGTATCATCTAAAGTCATAGGGGACTTCACTTTCTGAGTCTCAGATGGTAGCCAGGACCAGTTTGCATGGCACTCCTAGAAGCAACTGATGTGCCCCCCCTTACACGTTAGCAGCAGTGGCCATGCTGTTCTCGCTTCACCTGCAACCATTCACATTTTCCCAGGGAATGGAGAATGGACCTCTGGAGGACCTCCCATTTAAATTGGAGGAGTTGCTTGACTTCAAAAAGAATGATGCATTTCATACAATCAAGAGAATATGAGGCAACCTATCTACTCCTTAGGGGCTTATATCATAGCATCTATATACCTATACGGTTAACCAAAATTCCAAAGAATCATCCACAACCATCATGAATTTTTCAAGTTATCTCAGGAAAGGTAGCAGGTCTACGGCTGAAGACAAAGCACACTGAACTCACCCCACCTTTATGGATAAGGAGTAATTTTGATAGAAACACTAAAGAAAAAAAATTGTTGGGGGTCACGTGACTATGGGACCTATCAAATCTCTCTTCAGAAACCCTCTCATCCACCACAACCATGTATGGCTGTGAGTGAAGCTGTAGGTCACAAACAAGCTCTCAGCTTTTTACACTATGGTCATATCAATCCTCAGTTGCAAACCCCACCACTCCTTCACTCTTCGCAGAGCCTTCTGACGTGGGTCTCTTATGGTAAGAAGTCCTCTCGCTTGCTAGTACTGGGGCGGGGGGAGGTTTCTCGTTGAATCAGGAAAGGGTCTTTTTCCAAATTTCAAAGAGAAAGGAGCACAGCAATGCAGCTTGGACTTAGTGAAGTACAGTTTGTTCAGCCAGAAGCTGTTCAAGGTGGTAATGCTGGTTACCAAAACCACCACCTGGACATCAAAACATCATCTTCTGCCTCTGAGAAGAAGCACCTGATATTGTACGAGTTCAGAATTGCTACCAGTTCAAAGTCCTATAGATATTCACAGTGGAACACTGTACTTTGGGAAAAAGTGTATAAATACATCTATAAATGGAATACAGTAGCTGCTTTTTGCAGGTGTCTGGAATGATTTGATATCATATCTACTTGGTTTTGGACTTAATTTGAAACTAGATATTTAGAAACTAAACCTAACAGCATCACCTAAGAGCCTTGAATTTTGCGTTACTTTCCTCAGGACAAATTTAGGGCGACAGCTTGATTTTGGCTATTGATATTGATTCAGCTACAGCGATGGCAACTCACAGCTCGTGCACTGCAGTGGTCCAACTACACATCCGACTCCAGCGCTGAAGCTATATACCATATTGCAACCCTGGTCCATACAGTGCTGGTTAAGATTAGTACGTGCTCTTGAACGTGCTGGTCTTCATGCTGAGATCCGTGAGGCCGCCTGCTTTGCTGTCTATACCTGTAACTGTCACGACGGATGCCTGGGCGGAGAAGTGAACATAGATGACGTTGAGGCTCAAAGCTTGTCTGTTCAGCAAAAGAAATGTTAAATGCATGATAATGTTTTGGAGCCCAAGGGTGATTTGCAAGGTCTGCGAGTCCTTGGTGCAGCGAATCCTAGGAGAGCTGATCCATAGCAAGGCTGGTGCTGCTGTAGCCAGTTTTGTAGGAGCTACCTAAGCAGTGGGAAGTCTTCCCCCCCCAAGCAGCAATGAACTCTGGAAATGGGAATATCGGATACCAGTTTTTGTTCTAGAGTACCTGTCCAACTCACCCTTCAGAAGCTAGACAGAACAGTTTAGGGACACTTAACTTACGTGGGTGTAAGTGGGAAACCATCACAAACAGCATTTCAGATCGCAATGACTGCAAACCAGCTACTTCTGCAACTCAAACTTGAAATAAAAGACCAAAGCGGGGGGGGTTCTTCTCTTTTTTTCTTTTTTTTTTTAATGTTAGTTACTAGCTGGACTGATCAGACCTACTCAGCCACTTCTTAACCTGTCTGTAATTTTTGATTCTTTGAAAAGCCAGATATAACACTTGGCACATCTTATTTTGGATTCTTTGTGCCTAAGGTAGTTCTGGTTCCCAGTAGTGCCGCGTGTTTCAGGCAGTCATTCTGAAATGCTGTGTTTTATTCTGAGGTATTAGACACTGTCTGTAAGCTCTGGTTTGAATATTATGTTCAATAAAAAAGTAATCAGGTGGATTAGCGATTGCTTTGGGATCCTCATATGTAATACATGACTTCAGTAGATCATTCAGCTGTGAAAAATAAGTTTATTATTCTGCAGTAGCTGGAGCGTTTCAAGGTGTAGCGCACACATGAAACTCCATAGCCTGCCCTCTCGGTTTTGGGGTTGGTTTGGGGGTTTTGGTTTGGCTTGGTTTCTTTTTTAGTTTGCCGTATCTGTAGCTTCACGCAACTCAGGTGCGGCAGATGAGTTCTGTCCTTTTTACACCACTGCCGAAAGCGTGAGCGCTGACAGAGGGTTTGCTCTGTTCGTGTTGCCCGGCACGGTGACCTCTGCTTGCCGCTCGAGAAACTTTTAGAGTACGAGTCTGAATTACAAAAGGCAAGCTGATTACTGGGAATAGGTCCTCTCCAACTTCCCAGGACAAGGGATGTCTGAGCCGCTTCTGATAGCCATCCTGCATTCCGCTCGTCAGCTGTAGATGGTGGATCCCTGTTCGGATCCAAACAGGTTTCTGTGCAATGCCAGTCAGGACCCAGCACCCTTGTGTACTGGGCTCCTTAAAAAAAATGCGTTGGTAGATGTGACAGCGAGTGCTGTTAATTACCATAAATTAAAATAATAAAATTCACTTCCCGAGTGAAACTCTTCTATAATGGCTTTACGCAGTTACTTTTTGGCTTGGCTCTTCTGCTTGTGGCGATGTATGGGATTACAGCCGTACGAATGCAGTCGAGAACCACAGCGCAGGCGCCACTTCTCAGCTGACCACCTCTGCGGACGCCCCCGGGCAGCTCAGCACTGAGCCAGCGGTTCATAGCCCGGCGCCAGAAAGTAGAGGAGCTTGGATGGCAGAAGGGGGCTTTTTTTGGCACTGGAAGGCGTGATTCTGGATCGGTTTAGGCTCTGGGCTGGCACGAGTCATCTAACACGTGGAATATGGTGACTCTAGGTATTCATAGGAAAGCAAATGGCAACGGCCACTTTTCGTGACAGGCAATGAGTTTGTTCCGGTGTCGAGCACAAACTGAATGTGTGCAGAGTCATTCTAAAGATCTGGCAATAAGCACTGAAACTTGTGGTGTCCCTGGGATGAATTTCAGCTTCTGAAAGGAAACAAACAGCCAGAAAAACAGACTAGAACACGAGTAATGGAAACCACGTGCTCCCAGGTCTTGTGCGTAGATGTAATGAAGATCTCTACCTTCTAGCGCCTTTGCCAAGCCGGTTTCTGAACCTTGGGCAAAACAGGTTGGCTAGTCCACGTGTGGAGGCACAGGCGCTCATTTTCATGGTACAGAGGGAATCCCTTTGTTCAGAACTATGTTACTTCACACGAGTATTTCATTAGGGTGAATATTTATGTAAATTTTGGATATGCTCTGTGTACTGGAAAAAGTCTTCCCGAAAATACGCGGCGCATCAGTAATGAGTTGTTGTTGGGTTTTTTCCCATTGCCTTGTACCGCTCTTAGAGATGTAAAGCAACGCATCTTAGGTTTCCTCCCCTTTTTGCACACAGAATAGAAATTACAGCTACAGCTTAGCTTGTTTTGCCTGTGGATCAATGCCAGAAAGCAGTTTTGAAGGTGTTTTAAAATGAAGACATCTGGCAGCTGGCATACTTACAATTCATTTGCCAAAGACAAGTTGCATGCTGTTGGAATTTTCAATTGAAGGTCACGCACCAGGTAAAAATCAGTCAGGTGGAGCTCGTGTCTGCTGAACCCCCCCACTTGAAGAACTGTTGGCTCCGAGGTGGGTGGGTGGGCTAAGCCGTGAAGTGCGTTTGTCTCATTTTTCCTCTTCAAAATGTGAACCTCAAAGCTAAAAAGAGGTCAGTAAAGCTGACAAGAAATCACAAGGCTCTGATATTGCAATGGAACCACCATCAATTAGTTTGAGCAGAGAGTGCCAAAAAAAAAAAAAAAAAAAAAAAAAAAAGGATGACTAACAGAATCTGCCGTAATGTTGGACAAACCTCTGCTGTCAGCTGAGCGGTCACACAGTTCTTAGCTCGTTTCCTCAGTAAGGAATAGCCCGGAGGATTATTTGTACCCAGCGTTCTACTGACAGTGAATTAGTAACAGCGCGTCGCTGTGCATTCAGGGGCTCGGTGACAGCTCGGAGACTAAGCTGTTTACATTAATTGATGTTTAATGGTATTAATGCAGTGTGGTTTACCATTAGAAACTTTCTCTCCATCAGCATGGTTGCTTACTGGGATGCTAATATTTCTAAATCAAGGGATCTGCACCCAGAATGGCGTTACGTATGTTTACATGGGAAACGCGTGTCCTCTCTGCGTGACACGGGGAATCATAGAATCATGGAATGGTTTGGGTGGGAAGGGACCCCCAGAGGTCACCCAGCCCAACGCCACCCCCCTGCAGGAGCAGGGACACCTTGAACCACATCAGGTTGCTCACAGCCCCGTCCAACCTGGCCTGGAATGGTCCCAGGGATGGGGCCTCCACCCCCTCTCGGGGCAACCCCTGCCAGGGTTTCACTGCTCAGTTTTACTGCTGTGAAAATAAAAACATGAGGCCTGAATTCTTCTCTCAGTTGAGCATGTTTTACATAAAAGCAGCTCCTTTTGCTTTAGTAGATGATGCTTGAGGTCCCTTCCAACCTGGTATTCTATGATGTACTTATGACTTGAATTCATGTAAAAAAGAGGAAAATCGGGCCAAGGGTGCCTGTAAGCTGCAACTTTACAAGTATAAATGTAGGAGATTTTTCCATGGTTTAATAGATGGAAGCTTTAAAGCGGCATTTTAGAAGGTTTTGCATTCAGAACTTGGTCAGATATACATAAGCCTATAAATGAGCAAATTCCTTGGCAAAACAGCTTGGACAATATTGGGTTTGCTGAGGTATGAGAAGAAGGAAGAACTGTCTTCCCTAGTGATTCCGAGAAGGGAAGTTCAGGAATGAACTGAGCAGCGTTCTCACTCGCCGAGGCCGGTACTGCTCCTCGTCGAGCCGGGGCGAGTATCGGTGGGTTCTTCTGCTTTGCAAGTACATGAAAAGTGACTTTGGTTGTGTTTTACCCGGAGCTCTCTGGCGGAGGGACCAGAGCTCCCAACTGCTCTCTGTGGGCCTTTCTCCTGAAGCCTGGCCCCTAAGCTCTGAGGCCGTCATTGCTCAGACTCTGACTTCTCTGCACATCGCCGGCGGAAGCGGGAGGAGTAAGGGATGCCTGGTACCGGTATGCGGTGCGGGAGCATGGCCTTCTCTGCTTTTAAGGGAGTTATCTGCAGCCGTCTGATTGCATTGCAGTGTGGCCTCATGGCTAAAACACCGAAGGATTCATGGGGCACAGAAACCCCAAAATCCCACCAGAATGTCATTTATGGCAACCCAAAATTTAGAGCTAAAGGCATCTCTAAGCAGTTTGTTGTGAATGGAGAGTAAAATTACATTATGAAAATACAATAAACATTTATTTAAAGCCCCTTAAATCTGGTTTCTTACCAAGTAAAACTCCAGCTATGCCCCTTCTCTTTTCTGTAATATCGTAAGCTGCCCCTCTGGTGCTCGGATTTTGGAGGGCTTGGACTTTAGAGCAGTCCCTGCCGGTTCTCCTGCGATGTCCTGGTGCAGCGTGACGTGGCTGAAGCCTTGAGCATCGCTGCCAAAGAAATCGCCGATAACTGCTAACACCAATTACTTTGAACCAAAGACTTTGACTGGTGTCAGAATTCAACCTACAAAAAAAGGGGAAACTGTTTCACTTCTCGAGAGGCGCTACGTAAATTGTGTAAACGTAGCATAGTGTAAAGTACTGGATAATTTTTTTGCTTCATGTAAGAGGGAATGCAGAGTCTAAAGATGAAATATGAAACTGCTTTGAGATGAGGATCCAGAGAAAATGCTGATGATTTGTCACAACTGTTCATCATTGCGCTAAACCTGTTTTGTTTTCCTGCTCAAATTCCTGACAGATAATGGCAATCTGACATTCTTACTGTTTTCATTTTACTGCAAAAAAGATCTACAGATAAGGGGCTGAAACCAAGGAGTGTCATTACATCGCGAGGCTCTTAGTCTCTTAAGATTGATTTCTTGAGTAACATAAGCTGTTTCTGCTGCAGTCGTGGGAATATTTTGAAGTTACTCTTGTTTAATGTGAAATTCCATTAGTGGCTGCAAGGAGCCCATGGTTACCCTGCGTAACTCTCCCCAGGCACATGGAATAGCACCCTTTGCCCCTGTAGGCGAGCCAAGGGGAATTACAAATTTGCGTGGGACACCTTCAAAGGAATGTACCTAAGGAAGTGTTCGAATCAGATCCTAAATAAAAGATTTTGCTAGTTTGCCCTAGGCTGTGAGGTGGCTTTGGGAAAGAAAAGTTTCTTTTTCTTAATTTTTATGTATGGCCTGATGCTTGCCAGCCTCAGGCTCGAGCGTGGCAAGACGCACGTGCCTTTTTGACTCGTAGATTCACTACTACCCTGCTTTTTCTTTGATCTTGGAATCCTGAGCCTGTTGCAATAGGATGCAATTGAGGTCTCAGAATTTTACAAATTTTTTGACAGCGCTCCAGCTGTAGCTGCGTGAGCTTACATTTGCTTTTGTTTAGCAACAGACTTGGTACCTGCTGGGATCGGGTCCCAGTTCTGCTATAGTTGTGTACTAGAGCCTGGGTTTGCTGACAAATTATCAGCGTGAAAGCTCTTGATTCCGAGGATCGCTTCACCTTGGGTGCCAGAAGATCCGGAGTTAAACCTCCCTGAGTATCTTGAAAAGCTCTGCGTAGTGGCGATTCTACTTCGAGTGGCGTATCCCTAAGGAGTGCTTTGGCAGATGATTTCTGAAGCTTTAGGGATGAGGACGCTGCGCCTCGTGTCCGTGTTCTGGTCATGCAGCAGGGCGAGCTCTCAATGCAGGGGGTTCAGTGAAGCCTTTCCCTCGCATCGTGATGTGCTTGGTTTGGTTATTGTTTCTGTTCATTCTAATGCCCCCTGCTGCTGAGGAAATGGCATGTGCTTTATAAATGGCATTACAAATATGTTAAAGGATACAAATTCTAGTCTTGTAAGAATATAAATGGGTATTTGGGAAGTAAAAAGTGATGCTATGCTAGAATGCAATACCATCTTCTGGACAAAATACATCCAAACGCGTACGGAAAACATAGTAAGGAATAACCACACAACTGCTGTGGGAATGTAGCTGAACACATGCAGATATGCATGCATATATAGGCATATATATATATGAACCACTTTTTACACATCTCTGGTGATATAGAACAGGATAGAAGGATCTGTGTAAGTCAAATTTAGGAAAAGAGACGAAGGCTACAGGTGAGAACTGCAGAATCTTCAGAGGCTTTTCCTATTTTTCTTTTTTAATTGATTTGCTTTATCTAAATGCCTTTTTTTTCCTGGTTTTTTCCTTCTTTGAGACAAAATCCGTTCAGCTTTGGTAAAAGTATGCTGCTTTAATGGGAATGAAAAGCTGGAGTTACAGAAATTATGGGTGACATAGGATTTTGTGCAGGGAACTTTTAGTTACGGAATTTACTCTTCTAAATGTAATAATCTGGAGAATTTCATATGGATTGAGACTTGCTTGACAAATTGAAAGATTACTAGGGAGCTTTATCCTAAGGAAACAGGGAGTTAGAGACGAAAGACTGTTTCAACAAGATTGAATTTGCTTAAAAACCCTGAAGTACTTTGGTGTTATTGAAGATGAGGTGAAATTCAGTGGTGTTGTGAAGGAAAATCAGGACCGTGGGTAGAATGAAGCAGCAAGAGCGCAGTATGTACTTAGGCTCTGGGTCTAAATAAAACTCAAGAAGAATGAAATTTTGCTGAAAAAAAAGGGTAATTTAAATATAGTGAGAAAGATGATTCATTAATGAATATTCATGGGGGAGAGAACCTTGGAAATAAAACCAGACAAAATTATGCATGGGTAGCAAAGAAACAATGGTCAGCAAGAATTATTAGAGAGGGGTGCTGTGGTCAGCAGAAGGCCCCTTGACATTGTGTAGGTAAGGCTGTACCATATAAAACTCTCAAAAATATACAGAAAGGAGCAACCCATCTATTTCTTTTAAATATTTTTAAGCCATCTATATTTTTCACCTGTTTTAGCACAAATCCCTTTATTCTTATACCTTATTTGTATTTCTCTGTGAGCTGCAGTACTTGAAGCGAGCTTGTCTTACCGTAACCTTCGGCATAGCCGTGCGGTTGTATCGGGCTCTCCTCTGCTCACGAGGGGTGGGGAGGAACCCCTCTGCCCGGCGAGGAACCCAGCACTGCCATGGGGGCTCTGGCAGGGACAGCCCCATTTCCATCCTTCTTGGTGTATAAAAAAAAAAGCTAACTTTGTAACACTTTGTCATTTTGTATACAAATTTCAAACATTCAATTTCTCCCTGTTTAATTTCCTCGTATTTGGAGTCTTTCTTGCAGTCCCATTCAAAAAGAAACTCATATGTGTGTCCTATGCACAGTGGATGGCTTAAGACAGGACTGATGTTCACTGACATTAGGGATCAAGTAAAGGTTTGGTTTTCTTTAATTTATAAATTATTTTATATTGGCAACATGCTAATTGCAAGCTGGGTAGTGAGATAGGTGGGAGTAAAGTCTGGGCTTGGGTGAAGGGAATTAAACTACATTGACATTTAATAGTTCACGTGCTTTGCCATTAACCCATCCTTTCTTTTTGGCAATAAAATGTGACTGGGAGAAAGATCATCTCCTCTCTGGCCACTATGGCATGGAGCAAATGCCAGCCATGAGGTCTGGGCTGCCCACCTGCCTGGGGCCGGGTACAGCCCCACAGCCTGCACCAGGGACGGGGGCGTCCGGGGAATTCCAGCCTTCAGCTGCACAAGGGCCCAGTTAAGAGCTGAGAGCCCTCTGAAAACCAAAGCTGCCTGGTTAATGGGACTTAGTTACATGTTTCTTTTCTTTTTTGGAAAATGCGTGTTACATATTTCCCAAATTACATAAATTCGTCAACAAGAAGAATTTTCTTTCATCTCCTCTAATCTCTGACAGTCCTACGAAACACCAGCTCAGTGCCTTGAGTTGCCTATGGGTTTGTAGAGAGACCTCACCCAGCCTGGTAACGTCAGCGTATTTACCTCCTAGGCGATGACAGTTTGTTCTCTTAGGAGTCACTCCAGCGGGTCACTGAGTCCATCTCCAGGGAACACAGGTTTTCAGCTGCCAGCGAGGCCAGCAGAAGCCGGGGCCGGCCAGCGTCGCCAGCCGTGCCCCCCTGCGCCCAGCCTGCTGGCACCTCAGCGTCACAGGCGTTCGGAGCGGCTTGGCAATTTGGAAACAAATGCCACTCTCGTATTCAACACCTGAATCATATACAAAAGCGCTTCAAGTACGTACCTGAGGGCATAAGGTGGCTCGGTGTGATTAATGCACGGAGCTGATTCGCAGAACCTGTCTGAAAACGTTCGTCATCGGTATCAGAAAGTTTGGCTAAGCGTGTACTCCGCAGTAGCTTTACCACAGAAATTTTCTGTTGCAAGCTGCCATGCTCAAGTATGCATTTCTTTTATGAATGAAGGTCTTTTGTGCGTCAAGATTAAAATCCTCTGCCTCTCTGCTATGAAGGGGAAAAAAAAAAAAAAATCTCTTTGAGAGTGCAGTTCATGTAAACCATTTCTTTAAAAACAGAGCCCTTAAATAGCTCCAAGTACATTTCTGTGTATGACACATAAATGTCCACTAATTGCACGAAGGGAGAACTGAGATTCCAATAGCAAATTCTGTAAAAAGTAGATATACAAAGAAAAGTGGAAGCATCTGTTTAATATATACGACATTAGAATTTAATTTTACCTCTGTGATGCTTTTGTGTAGCTGCAGTGTTACAGAGGAGCACATAAGCATAGTAGTGCAGTGTCAGCAGGTGCATGCCACCAAATTACTGCTTTTAATTTGCATATTCATCTGCTAAGAAGCATGTCATTATCATATCAAAGGGATACTAAGCAACATCTAGCTTCGAGAGATGTGGCATAGTTTCAATACGAGCAATTAATGCAAGATGAGGACTCTCTTTTTGTCATGTCTCCTAGGGCTAGCTGTAATCGGGCTTATTATTGGATACCAATAAGGCTGAGGTACCAGTTGGCAGAGAATGAGAGAAGTACAGAAAAACAGAGCTCTGCGAGGCGTCTTAACTGTACACTTGATAGCAAACCGATCCTCTGGTCACTTTTTAAAAACAAAAGCCGCTGGTATGTGCTGAATAAGTCTGATCAAAGATCAACATTGTATGTAGCATATCTTTAAAGTGAGCCTAAGGAGAAAAAGTTAACCCAAAATAGGCTACGCGTGCCGTGGAATGGACGCGTTCTACACATCAATAGTCAAAGCTGACTAATGATGTGTAGAACGAGGGCGCTCAGAATTCTGGGCTCTCGGAGAAGCAGATTTCTCAGTAAGCTTTTATCCCAAAGGTCCGTGTGGCGATGGGTGGCTCCTCCGCAGACAACGGCGGGCGCCGTGGCTCGTGCCTGCGGGGAGGAGGGCAGGCCGCCGGCCGCGCGTCCTGCGGGGCGGTGTGCTTTGTCAGCTCCCGCCAAGAATCGCGGGCAAGTAGACGGAGTCTTAAGCGTTCAACAAATTAGCATTCAAAAATAGTTTTCCTGGGGGTAAAGATCACTTTCTCTGGTGGACTGTTTTGAGAAAATACGCCAGAGAAAAAAAAATATGACTCTTAAGGGAATGAAGAGATGAACCTCCTCGGGCCAGTCCAGGGCCCGCTGTGTTCAGGATGCTGCGCCCAACGCGTAGGGAGAAGTAGAGGAGCAAGGCGAGCACAGCGGGGCGTTTCTGGCAGCGTATCCTCTGAGCTTCCACCAGCTCTGAGTTCGCGTCTGTGCTTGGCAGCTGGGGACAAACTTTGGGAAACAGTTTGTACTTTGGCAAAGACAAATGGGTCCTAAAATGTGATGGTTGGACGATTCCTTGGAGTGGAAGCGTTCTCAGACTGGTATTTCGGAGGGACAGTTTTAGCCATGAGCTGGGTAATAACATTTCGGATTTTGCTCAAGAACGTTTCTGCCATCTTCTCTTGTAGTTTGGCTCCTTCGAGGAGCGGCAGCTCCACAGCTGTCAAAACGCGGTCAGTTTGCATCGCCACCACTTGAGAACTGGATCCCTAAACGCAGAGAGTTTGAGTTTTAGTTTTGCCTGCGTACAAAGAAACCTGAGCTGTGCCGACCAACTTCACTTTTCCAAGGAGAGAGAAACTTTTCCGCTCCCTGTCAGCGGGCCCTTTCCTCCTGGTAGGTCCTGGTGGCATAGGAAGCCCTCCTTTGCACTTGTATAGGAAGGCTGCCTTTGCGTCTTCTCGTACTTTTAACTCCATGCTTGCCACTGAGATAGATTCATTTGCATGGAGTATTTCCAATAATTTCAATAAAACTGGCATTTTACCCTCTTTAGGCAGGATTGAATTGGATTCATGGCAGTTGCTGCCCCAGTCTCCTGATAATAATCAGTTGTTAGTGGCAGTTAGTCATTATATTGTGGGAATGAGAAAGCAGCTGTAATGTTTAAATATCATGATTATAAGGTTAGTAGTAGTCTTTCATGATTTATGCAATTATGTATAGGTACAATGACATGTGCTTCATGTCAGCAATATGAATACAGATAAACAAAAAGATGTGCCACATAGGGGATGCGGTGGCTTTTGTCAGCTTTTCGGAGCAGCTCCCATTGTGTCCCACAGCAGGTGTTAATAGCCAGCAGTTTATAAAATATCTCGGAACACTTAAGAGAACTTCGTAGTCCTCACTGTCTCGCTGGATTAACTGGATGATCTTAACATCCGTGTTTCCCTGCAGCTTGAACACTTGGGAACTGGCTGTTAAAAAACTTTCCTGGCTGTCGTAGCTGCAGTAGCGCCTGCCACGCCATGGCTCACATAGTGGGTGACAACAGGAAATTAAAGGAACTTGGAATTTGTCTTAATAACCCCTGAGAGGTTCTGTAAACTGTTTCAGTCTGTTTTAATGGTTTCAAAATCTCACAGGCAAAGCTGGAACAAAAGTTTCTCGAATACTCCCAGTGTTTTGGGGTTTTTATGATTATACCATTTACCATTATGGTAGGGGAAAATAGAAACTAAAGATGTAGGTATTTTGAAATAATCACAATACTTCAACCTGAAATGACAAAAGGAAAATCCAGAGGCAGTTTAGTGGTCTCTGCTGCACTGGAGCTCACCAAGAACATCTCGCGCTTTCTTTTTACCAAAGCGTCTCGGAGGGATCTCTGGGGAAAAACCCCAACCAGATAAAAGCTCCGTCTCATCCAACACCGTTTGGGGTATCGGGCCAGGCTAACGGAAAGCTCGAGCGGTCTTTTCGTCTTCTCAGAGACGGAGAGCTTCCAAAAGAGAAACAACCTTGCAAAGATTTGTGAAGAGCCAGAGGTTGCCGTTGCCATCAATGTGACTTTGGAATAGATATCAGGGCGTCATGGCGAGGGGGGAAGAGGCATCTCCACTGATTTCATGGGTATTTTTTCCAAAGCAAAGTTGTGTTTTGTTATAAATCCTGATTGATTGATTGATTTTTTAGCAAATGATGAAAAAGCTTTTTAAAAGAAATGAAAAAGTTAATGTTGCCCTCATGAAAATATAGAGGCTTCTCACCAAGGGCTAAACTTTCATCAAGCTCTTAGGGACGAGAATCAGGTACTGCACTCTTAATCGAGCCGTTTGCATTCCAGCAAAGCTTTTTTTAATAGAAGGAAATGGTACTGATGGAAAAACCACATAATTTGGTTTTCTTGTTAAAATTTGCAGCCACAATTGTCGTTTTGGAGAAGAATAGCTTGGTAATACGCTGGATTGCCACTCCTCAGGCTGTGCAGTGAAGGATTTACAAAGCGGTGTCCAGCACTTCGCTTGCCTTGCAGCCTCAGTTTCCCCGTCTGTGAAAAGCGGTGATCGTATTCTGCGCTTCTGGGAAGCGTTGTGAGCAAATCCCATACCACTGTGAAGCTGCTACGCTTGTATTGCCGTAACCCCTACAGAAATTAGGCGACTGTAGCTGCTGGTTTGTCTTCAAGAGTTGACTCAAGAGTGGACTTCACATTTTGTGACGTTATCCTTTCGGTAGCTCTAAAAGACGGATACTGAAGTGGTTCGGAAAAAATACTTTTTTGAGATATTATTGTTAATTTTCTTTCTTGGGGTTTAACGCAGTAGAAACCAGTATGTGGGAATTTTTTGCAGGGTAAAATAGAGGTAGAAGTAGATAGAAGAAATAGAAGAATGAAAATATTGGGGGTTTTCCTTGATTTATTAGGGTATATAATTTTTAATTCTGCTTATAATTTGGCATACTCTTGTCTATGAATAACCTCACTTTATAGCGCAGATAAATAACAGCTCTGTATACTCAGAAGCCCTCAAAGTATTTCATAAAATGGACCTAAAACTTATTACCTTACACTTAGAAATATTCACTGTGTAAAGGTAAAAAATATTCAAAGTATTACAGAGCAAAACTAGACAGCCTCTTCCAGTCTCCTACACTGAGCCGTGTTTGCGTCTGTACTTTCAGTCTTGCCTCTCAGGTCTCTCTTTTACTGGATGGAAAGAAGCCAGTTTCATTTACTTTAGATAAATGTTATTAATTAGGTGATATATTGGTAACATTTTCAAGTTTATCAGTTGGATGTTTATCTTGGTATTTCTAACATCGCTGTTGCAAGCAGTGTTACACGTGAAGTTCATGACTGAAATGAAACGGCGCATTGGTACGGGTCGTGCCTGTAGCAGCATTCCTCTCCAAGACTGAAGCCGTGGAGCAAAATTCACGCTGAATTTTAGCATAGTGTGTTTGTACTGAACCGTAAGTGTAACACCAAAGCCTGGTTAAAGGCAGTCGGCTGTGGGGCCGGCTGGACCATGGTGCCATCCATCCAGTTTGCTGAGGAAGAGCAGCAGATCCTGACCTGCACCCATGAATCGTCCTGGGTTAGTCGTGCGCGTTTTTCGGGTGCGTGCTGTCGTAGAACGACTGAACTGAAGTAGCTAAACTCATTTTTCCAATGACATTTTAGACTTGGGGGTTGAAAGAGGGGAGCCCTCACTTAAAAGGCCAGAGCCCTATCTGCTGCACTGCCCCCGGGCAATACACAGTAAAATTTAAGGGAGCGCTGTTACTGCGGCACGTGTTCGCCACTTGAGAAGCGTTTTCCTTACCGTCCCAGACCACGGTACCTCTCTGCTGCCAGGAGCAGCTCTTCCCACCCGGGCTGCCGGTGGGCTGGAGCCAGCCCGTGCTTAGGCCCGGCTTGCTGAGCTTGGGGGGCCAGCCCGGCAGCGCGTCCCCTCAGCTGCCTCCACGGGGTTCCCTGGGAGCTGGAGGGCCTCACAGGAGGGTGCTGGAAGCCTTGCAAGATCAGACACTGATAATTGAATCGGGCAAGACAGCGGTACAAGAAAATTGTTTTCTTTCCAATTTTACTCTGCTGTAGCCAGAGAAGCTTCCCACGGCACGTTCATAAGCGCCCAGGGCCAGATCCTACAAGGTGATGCTGAATGTTTGCGGTTCCCATTTGCTTCATTAGGAACTGAGGGCCCTCAGCCTGTTGCTGGATTGGACCTTTTTTGTTGTGTTTCCTTACT
The DNA here is from genome assembly GCA_017310255.1 of Butorides virescens. Classification (NCBI taxonomy): domain Eukaryota; kingdom Metazoa; phylum Chordata; class Aves; order Pelecaniformes; family Ardeidae; genus Butorides; species Butorides virescens. The sequence continues at coordinate 14,170 of JADKXX010008091.1, read as the reverse complement.
TCTTACCATGAGCAAAACTGAGATTTCTCTCCAAATCTATCGAAGCAACTTTTGTTTCTTGCGGAGATCACAGATCATCTTCAGATGATGAGAACTGAACAGAAATGACGCTACAGACTATGTAGTATTAGGTATTATTATTATTCATAAATAACATTTAACATGCATTTAAAAAGAAGCAGAATTTAAGCAAATTATAGCCCTAAATTTTTTTTGCAGATTTATTTAAAATAGATGGATGGTAAATGCTTTGAAATAATAATTTGCTGGTTAAAATGAAAAGGTTGATGTAAGAGTGAATTAAATCACATAATTTTAAACATGATCTTTCTAATACAAATAGAATTACTATAAATAGACTGTGGTTATATTGTCGAGTAATGTGTTCAGTTCTGCTAGACTAATAACTCCTCAGCTAGGTATTAATCCACATTGTTTTAATGTCAGTAAATGTTCTAATCAGCTCAGCTGTAGCTTGTGGACATAACCCAATGGCTGACTATGAAAAGTACATTTTAACTTACCAGTTTTCATTTAATGTTTGCGTTTTTATCCTCTATATAATACATATCAGCACTTCTAATAACTTCTTTCCCTGTAACACATCATCATTGCTAATTCAGCATGGCAGAAGCATCTGATTTTTCAGTGTCAAATGTTTTTGCATAGTCTTTCATGTATGAACTTGTCAGTTAAAAACAGAGAACTTGGTGGTGATGAATAAAGTTTCATATTTTCGGTCTTCTCACCAAGACTCAGCCGGTGAGACTGCACGTTTTACTTGACCAGCACAGGGCTCTCTTTCCCCAAGAACTGGCATCCTCCCGCCAGCTGCGTCCTGCTTTCCAAATTGATGGGAAGCCACTCTGGAACTGGAGACCTGAGTGATTCCAAGGAGAAGAAACCAGAACCTGCCTCTGCTGTGGTCATTACAAATCGCTCATGAATGAACGCTCGGGGGTACTTAACCCCCGATGGCTTCGTCAGTTGTTCAAGCACTAATTGGACTGGTGGGCTGAGGACTTTATTCACAGTTTGCGGGGAGCGCACTGAAGCCCTTAGCTGGTTTAGTGGCTGTGTATTAGACCATGCCAGAGCTAGAGTTAGATCCCAGGACTCTCTGATTCTTACTCTAGACATTAACAGTGCTGGAGAAAAGGACTACGGACTGGACAGACATGTGGAAGGCTTGCAGCCCTCTCGCAGAGTTAGCTGAATATGATGGAATGCTGACCATTTTGAGCCAATATTGAATGGAACAGTTAGGCGACAAGATCTTTTTTCCTGCTGGCACCATAAGTGCTAGCAAAGGTGTTGGCACTGGCATTAATTTCTCTGCTGGCACTAGGTGCGGTAAATCTTGTAACGAAAAGCCAGTCCCAGCCTGAAAGCATATTGCCCTGCTTTTCCTAGGAGGGCCAGGGCTGCCTGCTCCCCCAGATAAACTGGAGAGTTTGGAGACTTCTGGGGACTTTTGGGGAGGAGGGAATGTGTTAAACTGACTGGGAAGATTCAATACAAGAAGCAATAAAAATGAAGATCAGGTTCTTCTGTATGAGAAAATTACAAGATTGAAAGGAGTGAATCATAGCTATCATTGTATGTGAACTGGGAAGATTATTTTAGGTATTAATTTATAGGATTTGAGCCAATGATAACTTATTGACTTTTCCAGCAATAGACTGTCTCCGCCTTCCTCCTTGCCTTTCCAAACTCCAAAAAAATGCCATCAGTATTGGAGCATAGAGGCATGGAGGAACGCTCGCTGAAGGGCTCAGTTCTCCGAGGGCCAGCAGAGCAGCTCGAGGAGGAGCCCTCCTCTGCCAGCAGCCTGCCAGACCTGCCTGAGCATTAAGATATCCCCTGATAGCTCAGAGGCTGCATTATCTACTCATACGATCCTAAGTTTCATGATTAACCATGCACTCTGAATATCTGTAATCCTTCCTCCGTATCACTTTTGTGGTGAAAATGTGATCTGGTCCCCAGCTGATAATGCCTATCAGGTTTTTTTATGCTATCATAAGCTGAAGTTACTTACATTTTCTTTGTGAAAGTAGATCCGCTCATTCTTTTGTGAGTAGGTCCCACGCTCTTTTCCTTCCTTATTTACCAAACAAGTGGTCCATTCCCACAGAAAAATAAAATAAAAACCCAAGCCAAAAAATCCCAACCCTCTCCCATGTGTTATCCATATAATTGTAACAGTGACTTGGGCGTATGGCAAGAGAACAAGAATTTCTAAACTCTGTGGAGTTCATTGGAAACTTGACTTTTTTCTTTTTTTCCTGGAGGATCCTCAGATATTATGGTGATTAGAGACAATATAGAATCCAAACACAGGTAAACAGATAGTGAAAGGAAGGAAAGAAAAAAAGAAAAACACCCCCTCCCTCTCATATTGGAAACAAAACCAAGAAAGATTAAAATGCACGCCCTCGTCTCCAGGCAGCCATTGTGTTTTCTTCACAGCCCTTATTTCACCTTTCTCACTTTTCTTCTGCCCAAGATGTAATTTTATTTACAGTTCTAGATATTTGGGGTTGATTTTATTTTCAGAAAGAAGTCTGTCATATTTTTAGGTGCTGAAAAGAAATAATAGTAGCAGTGCTATAAAACTGACCGGTGCTTCTGCGATGTGCAGCTGCTCTGCACCCATCTGAAGGACCCAGCTCTGTGCTGGGTGACCTTGGCAATGCACCACCTCGCCTTTGGCTTGCTGTCCACGTCTACACATAGCTTGTTTGTCACCACCTTAAAATAACCTTCCTGGAATAGTCAAGAAACTACCATCATTAGGCTCAATAAGGAAAAATGCTGTTGTAAATATTCTTATGACATTAATAATTATATAAAACCACCTGCCAACGTATAGATGAACTACTTATCCGTGTCTAGTCAGCAGAGAATCACTTCATCATAAGCAGTTCCCTTTTCTGGGGTCTTCATAACTTTTTGAAAGATGAGCTGAGCTATTCTGCGCACGGAATAACGTGCCACTATTCACTGTCTAATGCTTCTGTGCTTGGTGTTCCTCTGGTTTTACATTTTGTGCTATACCAAGGGCTTTTCACTGTTGAAACTATCTTTGAGTCATTCCCATCCTTGGATTTCAGCCCAAGTAGAATCCAGCCGGCAATGTTTGTGTTTCCTGCCGTTTGACTTAGAGTTATTGTGGAGATTACTGAAAGGAGAACCTTGAGTTTGTTCTACTGCAACCTGTGGTAGAGGTAAAGATAAAGTCATAAATGTGGTAGACGGTAGCCTCAAATACGGCTGCTGTTGGGGTTCAGTTGGTACTCTGGAATAGGGTGCTGGTGTCCGCAAACAATTTTTCAGCATTTACTTGCAAAACTGTAGCTAGCTTTCTGAACATCTTTCATGATGCAGTTGTTGACAGGCAGAGAACGTGAGCTACTTGGCCTTCTAGCAAAATATGTTTCTTCCAGTATGAAGGGCTTTGGGATTTATTTAGTTATTTTCTCTAATCACTTGGAATAGGATCCCATGCAAATTTCTTACAATGTTGATGTGGCAAAGATCTGGGGCAGAAGCATTGGCTTCCACGTAATGAAAGCACATGGAAAAGCCACTGAATGTGTGCATTAGGATGAACCAACTCTGAAACCTTCAGCACCCATGGACGAGTTCATTTGTGTCCCCCGTGGATCAGAAGTAAAGATCTATAGCCCATCTGCCAGGGGACAAATGTATTTCTTATTTTGTGCTGACATACAGTTTTTCTGATAATAGGCCTCTTAATAGCATGATTTTGTAAATCAGAGCTAGAGTAAATATATCAACTGTACGATACTTTCCATGTCTAAATAAACAGGGTTTTTCCACTTTCACTTTTAGTGACTTGGGGATGTCAAGCAAGAGATTAGAAGGCAATTTTCAAACTGAAGGGGGGGAGGGGAACCACGATGTTTTTCTGTAGAAGTTATTTGATTGCTCTTCATAGTCTTTTCATTAGGATTGGCATTTAGAAGCTCAACCACACATGCCGCTCCACACCTTTCTACATGATACTGTTTCTTCCTGTTCTCCTTATCTGTAACTGTGATGATGCATAGCTTTCTCCTATTTCTTTCTTGTGGGTTTGTGCAGTTTCTTGATGTTTGTGACAGGCCACGATAGGGGAAGCTTTTATCACTGTGGGGTTTGGAGGCCTCAGTAAATTGAAAATTGCAAATGAAATCCACTGGGCTTGAATTCATCAGCTATTATGTCAGATGACCTTTGGCAGCTGCTGATAAAAATGAGAGAATGTTAGCTCTGATCCAATTTTCAGCACTAACCATTCCTTTTCAAATCCATTCACAGTCAGGCAGCAGACACATGGGAAGTGAAAATGATAGGGTTTCAAGAGAGCTGCATTGTGTTGCAGATTAAGATTTTCTCCCCCTATTTCTAGAGGTCGGCCCCCAGGCCCCTGTCTGGTATCTACCTATTGTCCAATCAGTTTCAATATCTGCTTCAGAGGACATGTTAGCCATCCTTACAGATAAGTGCTTACAGGAGAAAATGTTGGACTTAATAGTTTTGCTTAGGAGGCATCAAGGGTCACAGTGTACCAATATTGACTGGCACATGTTAGTTTAATCTGACATTCTTAGGAATGCGACACTAGATTCTTTTGGAGTTGTTGATCTCGCTCAGATTTTTGTTCCCAGGTCTAGGTTTTATAAATTTTATTTCCCTCTAACTGTTTATATTCATGAGCCACTGATATTCATAAAAAAAAGTCTGCCATAGCTGGGCCCAGGTGGCCCTTACCTTCTATCCCGATCTTACGGGTTGCATAAATTATGAAACCAGAGCTCCGTGCTGGTACAATGCTTGTTCTTGTCAGAGAAAACTGGTAAGGCGTAGCCAGTTCGTCCACACTTTCAAACTATGCACATTCAATTAAGCTTTAATTAAAGTAACAAACATTTTTTTTTAACTGGGAGAGACATTAATTTTGCCTTCAAAGACCTTGGAGCGTGTGCAACCCCTTTGGCTTCCGGAGGAACGGGAGCACTCAGCACCTCCAGAAGTCGCTCATGAGCCCAAGGGCTGATCCCTGGTTCAGAACAGCCTGTTAGACCAAAGGAAGGTCAATGTGTGTCCCATTCCCCCTCAGCTTTTTTCAACTTAATTTAATAAGGAAAAGAATGAAACTCGGGACTCTGTTACCTTGGAAAAATAACGTATGTCATTACAGTTTCAAAGTTTTAGAATAGTACCTTCCACTGCTTCGTTCTTTGGTTTTTACAGAGGCATAGCTCCCATTGAATTCTGTTTTTAGAAGGCAATAATGATATGTAGATTGGACTTGTTTGGACAAGAATTCAAAAATCAGATTCCTTGACTGATCACGCTGTCATTCTTCAAAACATCGCTATTAGGTCTTCATTGGAAAAGATATTCCTAATATTCTTACCAAAATGTTTCAAAAGCACAATGCCATCTTAAAATTACATACGTTTTATATTTAACATTTCCTACTGATTCCTTTAGCTAGAATGTGAAAAATACTCAGTGGCTTGGCTTAATAAATAAACAGGTTAAGCTTAATTTATATGATGGGGAAAAAACATTCCTAAGAAATTTGATATTAATATTGCTCAAATCTAAGCATTAATTTTTAAAATAAATCCTATTGTACTAATTGTTATAAAGGTATTAAATAATGGAAAAAAATATACTTGCTTTTGTGTAACTGTTAGTGGTGTGCATGTTGAAGCATGAGGAACAAACCCACTTTTTTAAGGATTACTCTGGAATATGCACAGCCATTGGTTGTGTGTTCTTCATTAAATTAAGGGCCACAAAAATGCTCCGAGGGCTGGAGCCCCTCTGCTCTGGGGCCAGGCTGGGAGAGTTGGGGGTGTTCAGCCTGGAGAAGAGGAGGCTGCGGGCAGAGCTGAGTGCGGCCGCTCAGGGCTTCAAGGGGGCCCAGAGGAAAGGGGGGGACAAGCTTTTTAGTAGGGCCAGCTGGGACAGGACAAGGGGGGATGGCTTGAAACTGAAGCAGGGTAGGTTTAGACTGGATCTAAGGAAGAAATTCTTTCCAGTGAGGGTGGTGAAACCCTGGCAGGGGTTGCCCAGAGAGGGGGTGGAGGCCCCATCCCTGGGACCATTCCAGGCCAGGTTGGACGGGGCTGTGAGCAACCTGATGTGGTTCAAGGTGTCCCTGCTCCCTGCTCGGGGGTTGGACTAGATGACCTCTAAAGGTCCCCTCTAACCCAAAACATTCTACAATTCTAAGGCTAAAAACAAAGTTAGTATAATTACATTTTATTTATTTCTCTATATTACAGAAAATCATTTCAGTCAGTTATGAGTCTAGCTGTGCCCTTTTATTATGGGCAAAACTTACAGTTGGCTTGGGAAGTAATCACCTATTTTGCTTTAGAACATTGTCATATTTTACAAATCATCATCTTGAGAGACGAAAATTGCTGTTGTCCTTAGCTCTGTTCATATATGAGTCTTTAGGAAATCTGCAGATCCAAATGTTTTCTCCTCTCTCTGTCTCTACAGATAGTCTTTTATCAGAAGTTCTGTCTCGATTTTATTCTCCAGTCACATGTATTTCTGAACACTTTTGTAGTCTCCCATCTCAAATACGGAATTTTCATGAAACGTCAACAAAGCTGAAGCATCTGTCTGTTAAATATGTGCTGCTTTAAAATGGTGACATTGATTCAAGCTATATTAGAATAAGATTTTTAAGAAATAAAATTCTCATGGAAGCAGCCATTTCTCAAGCCAGCAAGGAAACCTGGCTGGAGCTTCCTCTGAAAGAAAACGCGAGGACTCAGGCTGGCTGGTGGTCGGGAGGGTGCTTTAGTTTCACTGGTGGTGGTGGCTTTCCCCAGGAGCTCCACGATTGTGGCTGTTCACCCTGCCCCAGGAGATTGACTTTTCTTCTAGGAGTCCTAGAGTATAAGGAGTTGCTGCTGTTCATTCATCCGTTTGCTTTTAAGCATTATTATAAACTTCCTGGGACCACCTTTTATGGGGAAAAACTGGATTTGTTTGGGTAGAGGAAAATCATAGAATCATAGAATGTTTTGGGTTGGAAGGGACCCCCAGAGGTCATCTAGTCCAACCCCCCTGCAGTGAGCAGGGACACCGCTAACCAGATCAGCATACTCAGCATAGGTGAGATTTGCTAACTTCTTAAGTATCCTTCAGCTGAAGCTTGTGACTCACATTTTAGTTTTGGTCTTTAACAAGTCAATGACTATTGGAATGGAAAAGTTACCTGGGCTTACAGCGAGAATAAACGCCTTCAGGTCATGCTCACAAAGCAGTTATTGGCTAAACTTGATTAAAACCTCACCGTGTCTACTCTCCAAAACAACTACTGAATTGTGGAAGGTATTAAACAGCATTCGAACAGAATTTAGTACGATTCTTTGGAAGTTATTCTAGAAAACGGAGAATGCAATAATGAAAGCACTTCTTTTTTCATGAGGGTTTTTGAATCTTACTTTGGGATCTATGTGTTCTATTAATCATTCCAAGGCATCTGGAAGTATTTAATATTTTATTAAATTGTATAACATTTGAATTGCTGTGTTCTACTACTTGGGAGAGAATGCAATTTTCTGCCAAAGTTTTCCAGCTTTTATTCTGTTAGGAAAATTACACTTAATCGGTATTAAAGGAACTTTCCTTTACATCCTTTAAACCTGTTCCGAGCAGTATGTTTAAAAGGTGGTGCTAATGATTATGGCACCCTTAAAACTTTCTGTGAAAGTGAAAACAGGTCCCAGCAAGCACCTGGTGAAGCACAGCCCAAATCGTGTCTGTAATCCAGTCTGTTTCTGAAGTACCAAGAATACTTGGAGAGCCTGAAGTGCCCGGAGTGACGGGACAAAGGGATTTCCCTTTGGGTAAGCAATGTTTCTGTGCACAAGTTGCCCAGGGGCTGCCTACCCCTTCCCTCGCTGTCGCCGCGTTGCCCAGAGAAGTACGCGGGCTGGCCCAGGGGCCACCTCCTCTGCCGTGCCCCGTTTCGTTGTGCCTTCTCTTAGCCTCCTTGTCTACCCCTACAACCAGTGGCCCCAGTCTGGCCCCTAATGTTTGCAAAGCTTTTTAAGTCTCAATGCTAAAAAGTTACATCCATCAAAGCACGCGTTAGAATTTGTTGAACTTCCTGCGGCTCACGCCTCTCCGTGATCTTCTAACAAATGCTTACTAAGTCGATGTCTAACATAAGCAACAGTAGTGTGCTGATTTCTTTGGCGTGTGTCCCTTTGATAGTGCGATTGTAAATGGCGTTAAAACCTGAAGCTGGACGCATATTAGGGAAACTGTTTCAATTCTGCTTTCATTCATGTCCTTATTTTATTATGCAACACAGTTTTGGGGAATCCTTGGTCAAAATGAAGACCAAGTTCCCCGGTGCCACTTACTCAAGAAACACATGATGAAAACGAATGGAACGGTTGTCCTGCTCAGCTTACAGTTGAATTAAGCAGAAAAAACAAGGAGTGGCAATGAGTGGGGTTGGTGGAGAGGAGACACAGGCATGTAAATGCATAGGAATACATATAACCTTTTTTTTTTTTTTGCATTTCTGGATATATAAATGTTATTCTAAGAAAGTGCTGTGGTCAGGAGAATAGGTGAAGAACATGCTTTAAAATAGGAACAGCCTGTGGGTTTGTCTGATCCGTGTTACTGGTTTATTAAAGGACCTTTTTGATTTGCAATTTGATTTTGTCTTGTGTGTCATCTCCTAAACATAAACACCAACTCTGTGGCAGATAAATACTATTTTATTTTGTTTTTCTCAGCTTCCGTTGATTCATGTATTGCTTTTCATAAAAATATTGTTTCCTAAAAACGGCAGCATGATCAATATTTGTGATGGCTAAGATAGTTTTTCAAAGCGTTAGTCATTCTCCCAGATGACTTTTTCCCGCAGCGTCCAACATGACTCACTTCTGGAAAACCCATTTTATAAACAATGCTTTTCTCATCCTGGTATTGAAAAAATAAAGTTGTGTGAAGGATTAGAAAGAAGAAATAAAGTATCATTTGGGGAGGATTTATCATCTGCAGCTTGACGTTTGTCTGCTCTGGCTGTTTACTGCTCAGGCGAGCTCCAGGTGTGTGGATGAAAATCCAGAATAACGTCCCTGAAGTCAGTGGCACTGTTCCAGCGCGTGTCGGCGTAACTAAGATTAGATTTTGGTCGCTTACTCGTTTCCTGTACTTTTCACAGCGTCAGATATGCAGTTGCTGTTTTGGTACCAACTCATTCCTTCGCCGGGAATGTTACCAGGGCCGTGCCGCGTAAGCCGCCTGCTGTGTTATTGCTTGCTCTGGTGTGTTTAACTGCTGACTCCATCCATGAGCATTTCATGTCTTCGTTCACATCTTTTTTTCAGGGGTGCATCAATGATGACACTTATACTGAAGCTTGTAGAACAATTCATGTTGCTGCTGTTAAAGAAAATGTATTTGCATCTCTTTAATGAAGACATCTGGGGGAAATGCTGAGCCTTCTGTTTAAAAATTTTTCTTTGAATCTTCAACTTTGAAGGGTTATAGACATCATTCCTGTATGTGCAGATGGAAAATATACACAAAAAGACTAAAACATGCCATGATCTTATTCTGTATTGGGAGTGACTCGTCATTCAAAATTAGAGAATATATTTGTCTTTGTCTCTTTACTTGAATTAGTTAGGAGTCCTTAAATTGGATATTAACATACACAGAACCATCCTTTCTTACGGGAAAAATCACAAAGGGAAAAAACACAGTTGGCTTTCTAAATATTTATTCCTTTGTAGAAAGAATGTGATGCTTAAGCTGGAAACTAGTAGATTGTTTAAGAAGTCTAGTTAGCGGTGTCCCTGCTCCCTGCAGGGGGGTTGGACTAGGTGACCTCTAGGGGTCCCTTCCAACCCAAAACATTCTATGATTCTATGAAGTCTAAAATGCTCCAAAGTTCTGCAGAGGAAGTAGGGAGCCATCTGACCAACGTGGCGGTTTGGCACGTGTTCTGCCTCAGTGGCATTCCCTTGCCTGCCTTTCCACAGGGGCATCGTGTATTCCTGAAACGTTTACTTTCTGTTGGGTTTGGGTCTATCTACCCTTCCAGATTTTCTGTGATGCAAAAGGCGCGAACTTTTTTATCCATATGTCCTTGAAAAGTTGCTGTTGACAAGGAAGTGGACCAGTGGGCTCCCACCACCCCCAGGTTTCAGCCCCTAAGGGGTATCAGGGAGGTCTTGAGAACAGGCGAGTACCAAAGCTCCTGCTTCTCCTTCCCAATCCTTCCCTGCGCGGTTCTGCGCCATGGGCGCGTGTAACGTAGTGCAGCTCCGTATGATTTTGTAAACTAAAAGACATAGTTTTCAGCAAGCTCTCTTGCTGAAATTATCAAAATTGTTGGATGATCTATAATTATAATTTTCTATCTTCATCAGGTGAATTGCAAATTTTTTTCTTTTTGAGGATGCAGATGCTTTGCAAATGACTTCTGAAAAGGAATCGTACAAAGGAATCAAGTTAGTATCTTAGAAGTCTTATGTGTACGTGGCGCTGATATGCTGGGGAATTTACATGGCTGACAGCGCAGGAAGAAGCGCAAAAAGCCAAGATATCTCTGAATACAGTTCAGCAATCAGTAATTTTTATTTCTTTTTCAAAGTGGTAAAGACAGTGACCTGAACAAAAGCAAATGCGTGCTGTGCTTGTTCCTCCTGCTCTGATTTCACGCTGGTTGTCCTTGCTCTGTGGTGCTAGGAATAGCTGTGGAAAGCAAGTAACGTTTCTGACAGATTTCTAAGATTCATGACACCGACCTTCTTCTATGACAAATGTTTTTCCTCACATTTGGGAATGAATGGAAGGAGAGCAGTTTGCAAGTACTGTAGATCTGGGTCAGGATCATCTGCAGTTGACTGTAAATTTTTTGGTTTATTCTCTGTTGCTCTTGTGTGATTTACAAGATATGTAAGGATTTGCTTTTTAATTCAGTATTTTTGCTTCATGCACACATTCATTTACGCCTGAAGTTTGATCACGTGTGTTCTTCAGATCAGTGAATGACCTGCAATTCTCTTACAAAATTTGCTACTCTAAAAATTTTGGTGAACTGTTGCACAACGAAGGGAGATCTGTCGTGAAGCCGACCTGTGATCAATTCATAGGCTGAGCGGCGTGAGTTACACTGATATTGAGTTGTAATCCTACCTACATTTTAGTTAAATTGAGTGAGATAGTTCATCAGTGGCTTCCTCCCTGGTGAGATTTGCTTAGTTTTTTTATCTTCTGCTACTTTGAAGAATGGGTGAGCATTACTGCTAAAACATATTTGCAACGTATGAAGTGAAGAGTAGTAACAAGGTCTGTAATTTACAGAGGAACGAGTCTCCTGGTCTCAGGCCTGATTAATTTGCTATACTATTGTCTTTTGATAGTTTCTATTTTTTTCTTTCTTTTTTTAATCATTTTTTAAATTACAAATTGTTCCAAAGCACAGTAGATTAAAGCCAATTGATCCCTTCCCTTGGATTTTATATCCAACCTTCATTTTAAAGAATAAACTTGTAAGTATATATATATATGCAGGTTTCTGCGTATATAACTGTCGTGGTTTAGCCCCAGCACTGCACAGCTGCTTTGCACACTCCCCCCCGCCCAGTGGGATGGGGGAGAAAATTGGAAAAAAGTAAAACCCATGGGTTGAGATGAAGACAGTTCAATAGAACAACAAAGGAAGAGAAAATAGTAGTAATAATAATAATAATAATAATAATAATATGAGAAGAGAATATACAAACAAGCGATGCACATTGCAATTGCTCACCACCCACTGACCGATGCCCATCCCATCCCCAAGCACCGATCGCTGACCCCCAACCAGCTCCCCCAGTTTCTATACTGGGCATGATGCCCTGTGGTCTGGAGTAGCCCTGGGGCCAGTTGGGGTCGGCTGTCCCGGCCGTGCCCCCTCCCAGCCCCTTGTGCCCCTGGCAGGGCAGGGGGAGCTGAAGAGCCCTTGCCTGGTGTAAGCCCTGCTCAGCACCAACGGAGCCATCAGGGGGTCATCAACGTTCTGCTCATCCCAAACCCAAACCCCAGCGCTGGGCCCGCTGCTAGGCAGAAAATTAACTCTGTCCCAGCCGAAACCAGGACAATAACTGCAAATGGATTCATTTTCATAAGATTACGTGAAAACACAGTATCAAAGGATGCAAAATCACCTTAAAAAGTTGTTAACAAATTTAGCATAAATTTTGAGAATTGTATTGGCGCTCGCTTTGGTTAGTACGGTGATAACACCCTTTCCAGATAGCTCGCAATTGCTTGTAGGAAAATGTTTATTTTAAGATATTTTTATTGTTAGATTTTTATGCTCACTGGAACTGTTTCTGTGTTATTAGTATTTATCAGCAGAGAGCTCTACAGCCTCTCATTCTGCTCCAGTCAAATGTTGTACGAATGCCTGGTGAGGCTGGCAGCTGGGAGCGCCGATGCCACACAGCGTCTCTATCAGTGGCATCTGGACGCGAGGTTGGCCTCCTTCCTGGGCTGTTGGCTAGCGGCACTGCCGCCTATTCAGATGGATCTGTGCGAAAGCATAACGAATTTACATACATTTTGTATAAAGCTTCCAAGCTATTACTTCTGTTTTTCAGGTTGCAGGCTGCTATGCTGAAGATTAATCAGAAACCAGAAGTATTATACCTATCACACTGTTATTTATGAAATAGGTTTTAATCTCTGTGCGTTTTTTATAAATTGATCACTCGGGACTTCTATATTTCCGGTGCAGAAATAAATGAAAATGGGGAATGGAATGACACGTTGGTAAAAATATTTAGAGATAACGTTTTCAAAAAGTGTTAGCTGGAGGTTATTCCTACCTTCTTTTCATTATTAAAGGGCAAATAATAGATGTACTTAAACCGTTATTGGGGGGGGGGGGGCTTGTGGAGCCAGAACTCAGATTGTTTTCTCTCCAAGTTCCTTCACCATCTTCATTTCAGCTGTAAAAGAACACCTAGGAACCTCCCGGGGAGTTGTTTCACACGGAGACGTTACCAGGTGGCCTAAAAAGAGCTCATGCAATAGTTCATGCTTAAAAGCAGCTTTGTAATCAATCAGGACCAAGAAATGAAATCTTTCTTTGCTGCTGCTGTTAGAAAATCCATATGGAAATGGAAAAACCCTCGGGTTGGTTGATAGAGATGTACGGCTGTGAGGCTGGTAGGAGAAGCAACGGGCCAGTTCCACGTGTTCAGGGGTTTCCATTAAACGTTCAAAATGACCGGAATTTTTCATTCTGTAGGCAAGGATGTATATTGTCATTTCTCTCCAGGAGCTGATAGGAGCAGTAATTTCTTTGCCTTTTTTAACTTCCCATGTCTTCTGCTGTGCTGTGTGATATAAGTAAACCCCTGCACGTACAATATATTCAATTATGTTTATATCCAGAAGTTGTTCTGGGGAAAATATTGAGCTTTAGTTTTCTAACAGACCGATCTTAATGCATAACGTACCTGATGTTCTTTGAGATAAAAAGGTTGGAGTTTAATATCTTGAAACCTCTTCAGTAGAGTCATGGTTTTTCAGCCTGCAGGTTCCCTTTTCAATTTCATTTCTAACTGGTGGACTGGGAGGAGCTGTCATGGGACAGGGATGGGTTAGGTATACCTGACCAACTGTTAGATTATTCCACGTGCACGTGTGAAGGTCTGAAGTCGTGACTTCAGGTGTGTTTCGTTTGTATTTGGCCCAGTAAAGGACTTGTTAGAAGAATACAGTGACATTGCTTATAAACATAAACTCATGTTTAGGGCTTGAGAATGACATCGGGTCGGCGGCAAAATCTGCGCTTACTGGTGTTCCTGAGGCTGCGTGCACGCCTTTTCACTTCCCACGTGTAGGCCTTCTCGTACATGTCTTTTTGCATGAGAATACCTATTTTACCTAATCAGCATCTCTGTAACCATGCATGCGGATGAAAAATGTGCCTTATTTTATCCAAAGAGTATCCTGGAGTAGCTCTAGTTGTACCTGGGAATTGATTAGCTCCTACTGTGCGGAGCAGAGAGCAATCCCATCAATGGGTAACTTTCATGGCCCACTAGTAGATATTGCAGGAATTTTGTATGTCTACATCAATGAGATCTAAACTGTCTATTGC